>JAQGAF010002981.1:0-19617 GCA_034687865.1 Kryphioiulus occultus
CTATTGGTCTTATTTCTTGCATGCTATCAGACGTTGGAATTCTCTTCCAAAAGACAGCCTTAAGTTTCAAGAAATTCTATTTTACCATGATGGTGGTTGTATCCACCCTAATGCGGCGGTAATTGTCGATTAAATTGGGTGATGGAGTACACCCCCCTACCACGCGGTATTGAGTTACTGATAGTAGGGTACTGAGTTGAATTGAATTGAATGTACATGTATACACATAAACCATAGTTCCATACTGTGGATGTGGGTATTAACTAAGAAAACTCCGGATATTTTCGATCCTCAATTACAACATTATTCAACGAAGTTGAAGTACAGTGATGAAAGTTTCATTTAAGAGTAACATTATAACGTACGCACGATCTAAACATTTTTAAGAAAGAAATTATTGCGCAATTTGTCACTCACGAATTTCTTGAGGAGTAAAAACAACTTTAACGAGCATTAGAGATGCAGGTTTCTTATCAAGTTTCTTATAATTGCGAGCCGTACAATAAAATATAGGTTTAACCGAATTTGCCATGCACGTTTCCTTAACAAAACTATCTCGTTGAAGTTCCCATGCAAGCAACTCATTGTCTTTAAAGATAACGTCCCTTTTAATAAGCTTTGATAGCATTTTCCAAATAGATTTTAATATCTCAGCTGATCATAAGCGCCATCTAAGTGTGAGCATCTGCTTGATGAGCAACTCAGAGACGTGAACAATAGAACGATATTAACAATGGAAGAATAGCTTATCTATTCGAACGGGGGAAAATCTTTATAAATATTCCATGAAACAGCAGCATCCAAATTATTTTCTAAAGTCAAGGTGTTATCAAATTAATTGTCAGATGCTCTAAATGTTCGTAAGAGCACGCCTTAGTACGAATCGGCCCTTAATATTGATTTTGTCCAAGGCACGCACAGGCTCGAGTTTGGCGATAAGTGGTCGGGAAACTGGAAGTTTCTGGATTGCAGAATGAACCATTTTTTGTCGTTTATGACAAGGTCCAGAGTGGCTCAATAAGAGGACCAGAATAATAAAGTTATAGAAAAACAACGGCCTCATTAATGAGAAGCGAATGAAAACTGGAATTGGAAGAAACAGGAGGCTTGCCAGGCCTGTATACTGTTGCCAAGATAAGAAATCTAAAAAAAATTGATCGGATCTAATTATATCAGGAGGCGATGTACAGTACATTAATAAAACTTACACGTTCTGATAAGTCCCTAGAAATAAGCCAGCGTGGTAGACCCATAATTCTCTCTTCGTGATGAAGGAGGAATTAAAATAAATTTATTCCGAATGTCTGTGCACTCCAGCGAATTAAGAGATCAAAAGAAAATTGATTGTTTCGCAATATTTTACCCTATTTCTAAAGATCCCCAAGAGTGTCATAAGCAATTCAGAGACTCGCTCGATCATATTAAGGCAGAATCTGAATTTTCACGTATGCCCCTCTCCCTTGATTAAATGCTACATTTTTGCATTCAACGTAACGTGATGGTTTCGATAGCATATTTGAGCGAACAGACCTGGCGTGCATACATGTACATCTATTAGATTTAAGGATTTAACTTGAAAAGCTAGTAAATGCCAGGTGAATATGAATCAAGCCTGCGAAAAGAAATACAGGGACCGATGCAATCTGTACAAGCGATGCAATATTAATACAATTTGTATAAATTCGACTCACATTTGGCATTTTTTTTAAAGTATACGGTATTAAGCTTATTTCTCGCTAAAACTGCTTTCGGATCTGGAGTAAATAGAAGTAATTCTTTCCATCTTCTTCAAACATATAAAAGGCACATTTCAAAGTCATTCCTTATACAGGGTGCTCCAAAGAAACGGGCAATTATAAAAGGGGTTAACTAAATCCTTTAAAACTTTGTATGCCATTTACAAATTACCTTATAACTATAGGATGGGGATTGAAAATTGCAAAGATCGCATCGAAATTTCCATTCACCTTAATGAGGGATTCGATTCGATCTTCATAAAAATCGACATTTCTCGACTTTGTAATGATGCGATGGAGAGGTGAACAAGGTTTTTTATGCTGAAAAAATCTTATTTATAAAATGGTTATTGTATCCAAGCATGATAACGTTGTTCACCAACCACTCCTTTATTCAATTTTTATTAAATGGCATCATCCAGACAATCATACACGTGGCATAGCCCTGGCAACACAGCAGACGAAATTTGACATATTTGTCATCACGTTTTCCAGTAATATCTAGGTTATCATGTAATTTGGAAATGACATTTAATTTTTTTCAATATGATATAATTAAAAGTAATTGTACAAAGGCTTTGAATTTTTATTTTACCATTTTAAAATTTCCTGTTTCTTTGGACCACCCTGTAGTTTTAACTAAATAAAAACAATTAGTGTACTTGTATGAGCGCATAGACTAAGTTACGCTGAAATAGCAACAACTAAATTGAAATGATTCATCATTCTGTTTTTAAACACTCTTAGTACATAAGACATATGCATTGGTTGAAGAGCACCAATAGGTGCCAGCCCATGCATCATCTTACACCAGTGCAGTAAAGCAATAAATGTTTCAACCCATATATTTTTGGAGAACAAGATTCCATCGTTGATAAATGAATTCGCTACCACATAACGAAGTATTTTATGGAGCAACCGTAGAAAAATGCGAGGCGTTTTCTACTGTATAGCACAACCGCCTAGATATTGATTCACACATCAAAGAGGAGAAATGCGTTTTTCTTGTTTCAGACAAGGCAACATATTGAGCATGGAATCAGACACATCCGAGAGTGTAAAAAAATAAAATACTTCATCGTTTTTATTCGCAATTCGGGTTCATATTTTCGGCTGACATGTTTTTATCTGGCTTATCTTACCGCTTTTCCAAAGTCGATGTGCGACGGCTTTTTCGTCCGTTTCCCCCAAGAAAACAAATTATTACTGAAAGAAGAATTCTATTAATCTTGGAAAAAAAACGAATCCAACTCTTTTCAATCATTGAACGTTATGTTGCACAAATTCAGGCAGTTTCTATCAAATTTCCTGAACCAACTAAAGTTGAAAGTAACTGATCCGTTTTGACAGTTAATCTACCGTTGAACGAGTGCGAGGTACAAATATTTCAAAAAAGACTCCCGAATCAATCATATTTATATAAATCCGGTCTGAAAAATACAAGAGCGATGTAATATTCGTCAACCCTTCCCTTGGGCAATTCGCATCGAGCTGGGAAAGCCGGCTTACACGACTATAGAATAAGACCTAACACATGTGTGTTTAATTTAAGATTTGACGAATAAGAAACGAAAATATATGGCTAATGTGAACAAAACTATCCGTATAAGGATTATCTTCTACATGTACATCAGTACATAGAATAGCACTATAGCAGTGGCTGCGTCTCTATTTTACAGCATTTGAATTTGCCGCTCAAATGCCAGCCATTGATTGGTTGAACATGGCGAACGTGGCAACCATGGCAACCGAAGAACGTGAGATTCCATATATGAAGATGTTCTATATTGCAAAAAATCTCACTTGCGCTTTTTAAGATGGCGGCAAATAATTGCTAATGATTGCTTAATCACTTACAAACTTCACATTTGTACATGTATTTCAAGTAAGCTTAATGTGCGTTCTTGGTATCGCAAGACATTTTGATTCCTTTAGTGCAAAAAACGAAGAATTTAAATTGTATTTTCGCAAAAATCTATACATTTGCAGTTTAGCCATGCATAGCCATTCATGGGTCCGTCGCGCCGGCTTGGATTGGCTTCCAAACGTACAAATAAAAAGTACTTGCTTAGCCTTCAATAGAAATATAGTTTTGCGATGAAAACATCCTTACCGAAAGTAATAATTTGTTAGAAGGAACAAATGCCACACAAGTCCTCGTGGAATTCCTTCATTACTTCTAACAAACTTTGCAAACACGCGTTTCCTACTTTAACACCAACAACGTACGTCATCATTCCCATTTCAGTTCAATTGAAGAAAACTTCACGAGAAAAACTAATCTAAGTGAGTCTAAACAAAGGAATTTATGTCAATTTGACGTCATCCTCGTTTCACTCAGAGTTCATTAAGATTTGCACATGCAGGCCTAACAAGTGCAAAAATGCCAATAAACCTATTCCAAATGAAACAGCTCGAGCAAAGCATCCCATATAAAAGTATGTAGGCTACCTCTAGACGCACTGCGAATAACATACTTATTTTGAAAAACATTTACCGAATCGACTAGTTTGGTGTGCATGTGTAATCAGGCAGTTTTAATTGCAAACCTTAAGTTGTTAGTAGAGGTTCAACTAAGGTTTATCAAATGCTATTCGGGCTTTTCCTTTTAGCAATTTTTGTAAACGCTAGTGTCCATACAAACCGAAAATCAATATCCCTAAAGATAGAACAATTTGTCAAACAAACGTATACTGTACCTCGCGAAACTGAACGTAGTTTCAATTGAGGAACTAAATGAAAAACGATATCGTCAATTGCAGCCATTTTTCATGGACAGCGGAAAAATAGTTCCACACCAAATAACTAAAAGAACTGTTTTAAGGCAGTGATTGTTTTACAATAACGTTGACAGTAGTAAATGTACGTTACTTGTTTACTGTATAAATTGCAACTGCGAGGAGAGATCAATCTATTATTATCATTTTATAAAGTTGAGATTATTTTAAGTGGTTCATAATTTAATGATGCACTCATCTGCAATATATGTTAACGTCCAAATACCGGTACGTCCAATCTGGACTTCATGTTTTTTTAATTTCCTGCATACGCCTAAGAATTATTTCAAAACGATCAGAAAGAAATATAATGAAAATAACATTAGACAGAATTTCATTATTTTTCCTTGTCAGAAATGCCAGGAGCAATACAAGGAATTACTGTACTATATCAGCATATGTGCACAATTTATATTCTTCCGTGATTTAATTGGAAAAAATAGCACCATTCCAAAAATAATTTAGCCCGGCATCTATTGTTTCAATAATCTCTAAATGAATGCACTGATGATGACGTTTATTATAAAACTAATATCCAACCGGAAAAATAATGGTCCTGAACAGAGTCAATTTCAAAATAATGGGGGATCCAAACGACACAAATTCCACATAAAATGGCGAGTGCGGCCTTTATTTGCTATCTACCTTCAGAAAAGCTAGTTTTTTTGCAGTAGACACATTATATGAAACTGCCAAATGTTGGTTTAACAGGGATAAAAATCTATGCTTTCATTTTTCCCTTCTGGCAACATCCAATTTACTTTCTCTTATTTTAATCTAGGCTTATAGTGGTCAACCTCTCCGCTGGACTTTAGACATTACTTCGAGAAAGGCGGTCATCGTAATCTGAAGATAGGCCTAAGACTCCTTCACACACTCCAGTTTAGATGAACCAAGCTTTTGTGGAAGAGGCTAGCGGAGATGATAGTAATATATATAGAAATTAAAGAGCGAGGACTCCATTCCAATCTCTAAAAAATCTATATTTGTAGTGGACATCCCGGCAAAGCCCATCACTTTTATGACTCGGTCCAATATTCGACATTGAAGTTCTGGACAACGAAAGACTTTTCTGTGCTACTCGAGCACCCTTAAAGTCTGACCAACGATAACCATTCAAATCAACTACTGTATGCTTGACCTCACTCGCAAACATTTTAACTTGGGAAAACATCGACATTTGTTTCGTGCATTCAAGTTCAACTCTAAATCAGCTAGCACTATGGCAACTAAGTTTAGATCTTTCACGTCTCTTTGATGCAAATCATACATTTTAGACGAATAAAAACTGGGCAAAGCCTATCTGCAAAAATAAAGTAAAATACCAACCTTTAATATGTGATGTTGCTCTACGCGTTGTTTAAGGTCTTTATCATTCCTTTTCATCCTTATAACATAGAGCTGTGGCTCAAGTTTTATACGTTCCCTAAGATTTCTAAATAAGGCAAACTATTAAAGCTCGTATGTTAAGAGAGATTGCCTAAGTATAGGGGCAACATTTCACCCAGCATTTAAAGTCAATATGTTTTTTAATGCACTAACTTCGAGTGTATGGGAGTAGATTAATTACATTATCAAAGCTTTTAATTTGGCGACAGCAGTCAAACTACGTGTGGAAATGGAATGTGAAAAAACTGCGTTGAATTAGCTAATGGTATCGCCATTCATGGGTGCACAATTTCGGGAATTTAGCTCGAAATCGACAGAAGAAACCGAGCATATCGCATATGTAAATTCAATACTAATATTTGATATCCAAGTTTTATCATCTTAATGACAGCTCAGTTAATTCACCCATTACCTTTGGAAGAAACTGCACGTGTTTGGTTTATACATACACCGTTAACATGAATTACAATTGACACAGGGTTCAATTTAAACGGGACGGTGTAAATAGCAATTACATATAGCCTACATGCATGTGACAGATAAAAATATTCGACACAACTAACAAAATGTGTGATTTAAGTGGAGGAAAAAGTCGATAAGAAAGAGAAATCCGAAACGGTGACAGCCGCTGAGGCGCCTATACATATCCACTATTTGCATGAGCAAACTATTGGTGCGAGGGATCTCCCCTTCAAACTGAGACTTCAGCCCTCATGCATAACGTGAGCATTTCAAAGTGAAAACAGGCAGAGAAAATTTGAGTGATACTTATTGGATTGAATTTAACTCGAAAGCTAACGTTTTGTGCATACGCCAGACAACCATCAATGTACGAGCGTTTGTTATCCAATGTGTCTGCATATACAACGTTGTATAATATGAACACCTACATGTAGCTATCGAGCCCTATAAAGTCTAGCTTTAAAGCTGTCGCAATACCAAGGGACGACCATACTTTACACACCGTGAAATATGATTGGAATGAAGTAACAAGATTTGTTGCCGAAGATCGTTACAAGATAAAAAGTTGACTTTTTCATGAATATGCTCTCCATATTAGTGAAAAAACATAGTAAGATGACCCAAACGTGTCTTAGTTGCAAACACATCGTCATTAAATAACATTTAGGGTTACAGTGAAACTTCAATTATCCACCAGGGGTCGTGACCGGGAATGTGACGGATATTCGAATAGAATGATACCGGAATACATACATGTACAGTATATTCACACCTGTATTTACTTTTCAAAAACATCTTCTGGATGTCAAAATACTTTGTTTGACAGCTAGATTGACAGCTTATCTTGCCCATTTTAAACAATACTGCATTGCAGAATTCATCCTGAAGAACCTTAGATGTTCGATATTATTGTAACAATTAATTACGTGACGGTTTTAGTCGAGTTTTACTTCACGACCCAAGATTCTGTGCGTCGCCCAGACAGACTTCCGCTCAGTAGACTTCGGAAGTCTATGTACAACGACAATTAAAAGTTGCTTTTTAAATTGTTGCGCGACACTGTGAGCTTGGCGGTCATGCCTAATAATCCAAACGACAAAAAAACGTCGTTATGGCCTGAAAACCAGAATTAGGCGTTCCATGCAGGAAGGCTAGTTGACAGTTTACAAATGAAAGGCGCATGTCGTTATGCATGTGCACGTTGGTAAGGAGCTCGGCATAAGCCAAGAAAAATTCCTTTGAACCTCGGTGGCCCCAGCAGTTGATTGATTCAAATATAAGCTGGATAATCGCATTTGACGCAAACGGATGATGGCGATTCAAAAGTTATTTTACAGGAAGAGAAATTATGGCGGCCTAGGAAGGATGTGAAGGATCTGGCGGCGGGTTACAGCGAGTAAGTTATTTTTATTTACAACACTGACGAGTAAATTGTAAACGAGAAAACGATGGCGAGCGACTATGGGAGCCAGATGTCGGCGAAACAAGGCAAAAAATAAATTTCGGTTTCGCCCCTTGACTTTGTTTAGGCAAGCAGCCAAACTGTCAGGAATCTGTCACAACAGGCTGAAAAATAACGCATATTAAAGTACCTGCGTTTATATGACGCACATTCTTTAACTTCCATACACAATCAAGGCATGACAGTGTTTATCCTCTGGCGTCGTACAGACCAGAAATAAGCAAACACGTTGCATGGCCTACTTTGCCAGGGGGTAAAGAAATGGGTTGTTACCCCTCAAAGACTGCCACAAAACGAGGCTTTCCCCAGCCATATTGCTTAAACGATTTGAAATATACGGTTCATCTATGCAGGAATTCAGCTAAAGCAATAAAAGGATCCCCAACGATGTATCCAAATTTATTTACAATAAAGAGATAAACAAATTATGCTACGAATTTTTGTTCCCATCTTATGAACATGTACAAGTACCGGTATATATTTATATCGTAGACACGGTGCTGCGACCAGATTTGCGATTTTGCCTGCAAGTTACGAAAATTTAAGCTGTAGTACGTGTCAGGCTGAAAAGCATTGCACCACCAAGTTAGTTGTTAACCATGGATAACCCATGAGGAAAGTTAATTAAGGTTTGTAATACAAATGGAGCAGGAATCAGATGCAAGATGTGTTATTCATGGACTTCATGGATGAGGTTTACCAAACAAGTTTTCTACAGGTTTACTAACCTTGTGTTAAAAATCCCTATAGTAAAATGGTGCAACGTAAATCCACTAATCCTCAGGTTAACTTGTGGTTATAGATAACCCCGGGTTATCTAACCTTTCTTTTAAAATACTGTACATTGGGTTAAACCGGGTCTTAATATCACTATTTCATAATATGAAGAATCCTAGGCAATATTTGGGGGAACTACATGTATATTGTTATGCAGCAGTAGACTAAATGTACGGTACACAACCCCTTTGTTGAAATCGGGAAAAACAATACAAACAAGAAGAACTGAACATGTACACATATACACCCGTGAAATATTTGTTCTGGGAAAAATATTCGACTGCGAAGCTTAAATGGTGTGAAATTAATCCTTTTAAATCATACGTACTGTATAATAGGGGAAAATGCTAGTGTAAACTGCCATCAAAGATACCACAACATTAGCTTAAAATGAAGCTTTGTCCGCAATTACAAAAGGAGACAGAGATGCAATTAATGGACAAGTGACACAGACAAACGTTCGCAAAGGAAACCTCCGATAAGACAGACAGGAGAGGTCAAGGGGTTGGCGATAACAATTCCAGTAAAAATCACAGCACTTCCGTTAAGAATGACCCCATATTATGGAATTTGAATCGAGTAGAGTGCCTGTGATAAATACGTCATATATTTGCAAATGGGCGCCTCATGCTGGTAATTAAAATTTCCCAGCAGAACATTCTGCATATAAAATGGCGCCCAAATAGTTCTCGTATTGTTTACAAATTCCTGGTGTAAGGCAGAAGCTTATCTACGAACTCATCAAAAATTTAACTGTTTTGCATTTGGGAGTGTATCTACGTTTTTATAGACGCGTTAAATTCATTTATGCGATAATAAAATCTTGAAACGTGAACAATTGCTTGTTTATAGCGAATTTACGACGTCTTATATTCTGGTTTATCAAAACGAAAAATGGATGAAAAACCTACGGGTTAATCGGGCTTTAAGCAGGCAATCGATCGCGAATGTATACGAGACGAGTGATTGCGATAAATTTTAAGAAATAAAATTTAAGACGTTTTATTGCTCTAATCAGGTTGCTCACGTACTCTCACCATGGTTTAACACTAAATCTTTAATGGCCTCATTTCAAAATGTCTAATGCCTCATTATCATCAGGGTGGGAACATGGGGAGGGCATGCGGCATGTTTATGGGTAATATAATAATAATAACAATAATGATAATAATAATAATCATAATAATAATAATGAAACCTATACTGGTACGTACAGTACAATAGTCCCAGGCAAACGTAAAGCCTAATTTAAGTGAAAGCACGGATGCGTGAAGAATGATCACAATTATTGTTCTGAAAATGAAGTAACTATATGTATGCGGTGTAGAGTGCAGACAACAGCTACCATTTTAGCTTCGAATATACACGTGCGTAGCATATTCATGTACATGTATAAATGAAAGCAAATATGGATGCAATTAATGCAGATGTGGTCAAAATGAAGCCAATTAAGTTGCTGTATTAGCGAAATTAAGCAGCGAATTGGTCGCTCGAGTATTCTATACAGTCTTAAAGATAATTGAAGTTTAAAACTGTGTTTTGGATAAAAACACTATCTTGGACTACACTTTTTCGCGTTTCATTCTGAATTCTTGTCTTGTGCATTGTCGTTCAACTGAAGAATTTAAAAATATATGATAGTTCTTTGGTCGAGGAGCCTAGCCATTCAAAAACCCAATTGGGATCTTACTAATTCAACAGCTTATTATAACCACTAATTTTAATTGCAACCATGCAGAATGGGTCGTAATCTAATGCATTTTTTGTTGTTTTTCTAAATAAGAAAATGGCGATATCCCTAAATAATAGACATAGCTGGAATGCAAAATTGAGAGTTCCCCTTTTTCACCTATGTCTGTTATTTAGGGATATCGTTATTTTATTATTTAGAAAAGGAACGTAAATAATAACTTAAAGCGAATAACAGTGCATGATTATGGCCCACTATGCATGGCGGCCAAGAAAATTAGTGATGTTAATAAGTTGTTAAATTAGGAATGTCCAAATAAGTTTTTTTGCACACCTGGTACATCTCGTCACGGTCACGTGGCTAATGGAAACAGCATCTTAAAGTTATTTAAACTTCTTGTTCGCTACTTCTACAGTACAATGTATTTTTCTAGCGACGACAAGCAATTACATATTTCTTATTACACACGTAAACAGTTCAAATCTTTCTCCATTTAAATGTTAAAATCTGTCCCTGTCACAGGGTAATCAATATCACTTACAACAATGTGACATGCTTATCTGATGACCTAAAATGAAACCAATTTTATGTCGGCCAATAGCGCTTGCCAGCCGCTACCCCACTGTTATTGATTTCTGTTCCACTTGAGGACGAACTTTTTTTTTAAAAAAAATTGCCAAGTTACACTTTAAATATTGTATGATTGGGGCCCCTGGCGGACTGCTCATTTGTAAGAAATAAATTTAGCTGGTATATCAATGTACATGTATTCTATAGTACTCTGCAGGTTTTTTTTTTGCATTGTTGGCATAGGATTTGACGCTTCTCTAGCTCAAAGCACTTTATAGGGAAAGTTGTCATGCATTCTCTTATAAACGTTTTACGCTGACAAACTACATGGATGCACATCGATAGTTATCTGTTCTCTCACCACGTAGTGTAAATTGTGGATTTATTTTAAGCACACCCATCTCTGAAGAATCAAAACTGAGATATCAGCCAGCTATGCTTCACAATACCTGGCTAATAAATATTCCCACCCGTGCATGCTGCGTGAGATAATCCTCCATGTGCAATGTACATGTAATTGCAAACAGGCGTTTTATCCTAGCCGGCATGAACTTACTTTAACTATGCACACTGGATAAGGACTCAATCACGGGAGACCGTTTTAAACACAGTAGGTCTGTAATTAGGTTTTTGACATGTTAAAAGTAAATAAATACCCAATTAAATATTTAAACATATGCGCATGCAACTCCAATAACAAGTGTTGAGATTTGGCACGCGTGTTGCCAAACTATACCCAGCATATGCTAACGTCGAATATCCGAAACTTTTTTTTCCATTTTCACACTTTTGTAACGATTAACGACAAATTTAAGGTGATGTTTCCTTTAGCCACGTGACCGTGACTAGACGTGCAAAAAACTTATTTGGACCTTCCTAATTAAAAAACTTATTAAAAGTGCTAATTTCCTTTACAACCATGCAGAATGGGTCATAATCTAATGCACTGCGGTTATTTATGCCATTTTTAAATAATAAAATAATTATACCTCTAAATAGCAGACATACATGTACATGTAGGTGCAAAGGGCAACTCAGATTTCGTATTCCACCAATATCTGTAAGTCAGGGATATTGTTATTTTGTTATTTAAAAAAAACTGCGTAAATAACAAAATAAAACAAATACACTGTAACAGTGATTACTAATAATAGTGAAATAATAGTGATGGTCGAGCAGATTACCACCCATTTTCATCGGTCATCGAGCAGATTACCACCCATTTTGCATGATGGAAAGAAAATTAGTGGTTTTAATAAGTTGTTAAAATCAGGAAGGTCTAAATAAATTTTTTGCACAGATGTGGCTAAGAGGAACGACACCTTAAAATAAAAATTGGTTAATCCGGATAACCGAAGCTATGCAATTTTCATAGTCGACAACGTAATGTATTCACGCACGTGTAAATTGTTTTAAAACAAGCCCAAATTACATGGATATAAAATATCACGAATTGATATCACAGTAGGCAAACAGATGTAATAATGCTCGCGTGATTACGGGAAATTATTCCCAATTTCGTTAGGCGTAGGCTGCCACCAGGGAATAGGCCAACTAGCAGTTTTCCATTCAGAAAACGTCTGATCAAATGATACCAGGATCTCCTAAAAACCTGTCAACTTTCACGTGGCGAGCATTTAACCCAATTAAACCCAACTGTAGAAAAACTGCACAATTCCAGCACCAGAATTAATAACAAATACAAAATGCCAGCCAATCAAACAACGGTGAAATACATGCGGTGGTCATACAGGTCACGGGGTGTAGCCACACCACACCCATGGTGACCGCCACATGCTAGATGCACCACTCTGACAAAAATGAAAGTTGCAAAATGTGCGAACTACGTACGTACGACTACATGTACAGTAATCTGTAACCCAATTAAGATACAATGAAATAAAAAAGCGAGAAAGGTAATCGTTTTGCAAATTGCAGATGCGCGTTCTCACACGCCAGACAATCTAAATGAACGAAAGAAGTGAAAGTAGTAATTGTAATATGTAATATGTAATAGTACATAAATGTACATGTACGTGTGAATCACAATGCCCAACTTATTGCGAAGTTTTAAATTCGTATATCTGGCAAAAAAACTAGCAAATCCGGGCCAAAAGAGAGGAAATGATCCGTATTCCACAAAGGTATGGAGTAATACAAGTGTTTTTGTTCCACAAACATTTTTATAGACAGCTGAATTATTACTCCATACCTTACAAGCTTCAAGAAAATTGCCAATAATAATACCTTTGTGGAACAAAATTAAGTATTAAACTTGTATATACGTTTATGACGTCACTTGTCAGAATTAACTATTAGTATACGTTGGTCGAAAACATTGCTGGAATGTCATATTTGAATCCCCTATTTTTACAGTCCATATACCTGTATTTATAACTTGTACACTTACAGTATACTTGTAGAGTTTTGTGGAACAGGGCCATGAAGTTGTACTTGTATAGGTATGGAGTAACACGAGTGTTTGTGTTCCACAACACAAATTTTCAACACTTTTGTGTTATCACTCTATACCTTATAAGTACATTTGATATATTTTAAGGAACGCAATTGTAACTTGTACACTAATAATACTTGTACACTTTGTGGAATAAGGCACTGGTGATTATCGAGCAATATTGGAGCACTTGATTGAGATATGAACATGATTATGCAAATGCAAATTGAAGTCTTGCAGGATGAGTGCTCAGCTAGGAGGGAATAAAATGCTCATGAGAAACATTCTATAGGCCTACATATGCATGTGTGTACATGTAAAAAATACAGTAAATGCTGCAACTGGGCTTAATATTTCGTCGGAAACGTTTAGCACTACAGTATACTGTATACAAAAGTATGTTGTTTAAAGCTTTGCAACTATGATATCGCTCACCATATATATCACGTCTTGGCGTTCCTGTATTCTTTTTTCCTTGGCTTTTCAGAAACTCTTTCCATATCTAGTGCTCGCAATATAATGCGCCTTAGCAAACACCTTTCTGCACGACTGACCTCAACTTTCTCATAAATTTAAAATAAATCCGCTCGTAATTCAAGTGGCAAGTTAGGTCAACGTGTTACGCACCATCTGCAGGGGAAATATTAAGGGCAAGGTTGGGGGTTAGTCCTACATTAAGTTATACGCTCCCATTTTGGTGTGCATATAAATGAGTACTTAAAAGTGGTAGCAAGGTGGAGAAACGTGCCGCGGAGATGAAGACGTAGTTTAGAACCTTTAATACAAATATTTAAATACAACATCAGCTTATCTGAATTGCAAAAATTCAAACCAAAGTGAAACGAATAGCGCATGTAGACCTATTCGTCTGGAAAACGTCTTTTTCGTTCTCACATCGGTTGCAATCGTCATATAAAACACTTCAAATTGCACTTGACGACCAACTTATGAAACTATTTAACCTTGGACGATATTTCTCTCACCAAGTGCCGAAAATCATGGCAGATAACATGGCTTTTCATATGCGGGCCAAATAATCCCCTTAAATACGCTAGTGATGTCTCTGTAACCTACTTGAAATCATCAAGTGCCACTTTCAGCACGCAAAATGACCGAAAACTGACGTCATAATGCCTGTCAAGTGACCTAACAATTCAATGCAAAAAAACATCATTGTTTGGATAAGTTATTTGTAATAAGGCATGATGTTGGGCAAGCCAAAAGCTGACGTTATTTAGTGCCATTTTTAATTACCAATAATCGATGACCATGCATGGTCATGCATAGGGAAAATTGTTCTTGAGCAATACATGAATCGTCCATGTATTCGCTCCCTGATCAAATAGAGTAACTTTTCTCGAATGCATGCAGTATTCTGATGATGGACTGGAGACTGGCAATCCTATATCGAACTCGAGTAAATTTTCTCAAATTCAGTATTCTGAGGATGGACTAGAGATAGACAATCCCAAATCGAAATCACGAGTAAATTTGTTCAAATTCAGTATTCTCATGACGTACCGGAGATAGACAATCCCATATCGAACTCAAAGAGTAAATTTTCTCAAATTCAGCATTCTGAGGATGTACTGCAAGGAGATGGACAATCCCATATCGAACTCAGGAGTAACTCTTCTCAAATTCAATATTCTGATGATGGACTGGAGATGGATAATCCCAAATCGAACTCAAGAGTAAATTTTCTCAAATTCACTATTCTGATGATGAACTGGCGATTAGCAATCCCATATCGAACTCAAGAGTAAATGTCCTCAAATTCGGAATGGACAATCGAACTGGAGCTCTAGCATGATTCGAATGAATACTCGACGGTGTAAGTTATCGTTTGGTGATGTCCTCGAAGTACCAGCTTAAGACAGCTAGCACACCTGTTGCGTTGATCTGATGCGTCCACAGTGCACCGTTCTGTGTGTGGCGCCCATTTCTGTCTGTGTACAATGTACTACATATATATATAATGTAGGTTGACTTCCTCCATGCCTCTGTCGTCGTATGCTCGCAAATGATACGGCGCTGTAACACAATATAGTGGAATCAGAGCGCCTGCCTTTGACACTGTTTATTTCGCCACTCGTTTTGTTTCAATTGCTTTTCGGAGTTAGAAAAAGTCCGATTCAGTCGTATGTCGCCCATTACACGGTCATAGCCCCTACTCGCCTCGCTTTCTTGACCGATCCATAATGCGAGTGGAGAGTTTGTCATGTGCGTATGCTCAACATTATCCACGGTCACACCAGAGACCTCGGTGTTGTTCTCATGACATGCAGAGCACCAGTTTATAACACAGGCAAAAACCCAAAGCCGTTAATGAGTCGTCTTCGTTATTTTTCTTACTGATTCGCCAGTGTTAACTGTACCGGAGCAAGCAATAACAGAGATAGCTACAGCGCTGGATTTAGCATACTGCGAACATGAGTTATTTATGGTTGGTTGCACCGACATCGTCTTCAAATTGTGGCTGCAACGTGACGTCATAGTGTTCACATTCGTGATGTGACGTAATGCGTTCTGGGCGAGAACACCATAACGCGACGGTGCAGTTGATTAGGCATATTTAAATATGGCAATATTTATTTTGGACGAGTTAAAAATTCAATCACCTATGTGAATCCGTTTGCTTATTTTTCGTCGAACCGAGATGTCTTCCAGGTGGCAAAGCTTAGTCGCTCGGAGAACCCGTCTCCCCTTTGATCTCTGATATTATCACCTCATAAGCTATTGATATCGCATCGGCAAATGGCAGCCATTTCAGCGCTTTTAGATTAATAGTGGATTTCCGACTGGCGATCTCGATAGTTTTCCAGATTTAGCTTCTAACCCATGCGTGACTAAAAGCAGTGCAGGTTGTCAATTTTTAATAACTACGTACATGTACAGATTTAAGATTTTTACTTCCTCTCTCTTCGATTGCTTATGAAAAAAATCAGGTTTGAGAAATTACTTTTGTACCTTTCAACATATACATGTATAAATTTCACTGCGTTTACATGCAGATATTGAGTTGACTTAAATAAAACCTGCCTTACACCAAAGCAACGAGCGCCCATACTTTTGCAAATCTTCGTAAATGGGGGGCTTCGCTGCGTCTGATTTTATATTTGCCACAAACACAGGAAACAGGAAGTGACGTGCTCATCTCAAGTTTACACGCATGACTTTCTTGTAAAGTAACTTACAGTCTGCATGCATGTAAACGTACCTGTAGATTAATGTAACTGCTTCTGTTTGCGGACATAGGCCTATAGGATCAATAGGCACGTGCCCGGCCATGTTGAGACTTGAAAGCTCTGATTTGACATTTTCATTAAATTGTGATTATGAAAATACTACCAATTAACGTACGGTGCGATCTCATAACCACGAATATACTAGCATATCGCGCTTGACTGTTTAAAATTCCACCTCGAATGTCACGAAAGCCGCCTGAACTCGAATGACCTTTCACCCAGCTCATGCTGCTCAACAGCTCTAATGAATCAATGCAGAATGGAGGGTAATTCCCCAGTTGGTTGACAAATTCTAAGTCATACTGTTATCCAATTAAAGTACACTAGCTGGTGGCAGTTTGACATACAGGTTGCCATTTAGGCTTTCGCGAAGCGTTGAGAGCATGCCACTACCAAACGACTAAATAAAATTAGCATTTCGGGTCGTGAACTTACCGGTCGACTATCGGATAGAAAAACTCGTCGATGCAATCGATGTCTCCGCGATATTTCCTATCCGTCTGTGAAACTAATGTTTCTGTTGACGTTGAGGATACACAAACTGCGATCTCCCAGCAAACACGCACACACAACAACGAACGGCCAACACCATTGCAGTTTTCTCAGGCTGTCGTAGCATCAGTTCCCCCTTTTTCCTAGATTTAAATGACCCAGATTGCACGTGCATTCAACAATACCAACGAGGCGACATCTGACGGCAAAATGTTTAAACCTAGGTTCACGTGAATCCCTGCTTCCCTTCATCATAAAAACATTGTGTTGTGTGTGATTTCAAAATGCATTATTTCTGATCGAATTTTTCGAAACATTTGCCCTCAGCATTCCCATCGTAATCACAATTTCGAAAAAATAATTTATGGCAATACAGTAGGTCCTACACTACACTCCAGATTAGGGGACCTTCAAGTATTACGTCATCATGTTTAGTTTTTCCGGGGGTAAAATTCATCCCTTGACATTCGGTTTAGCAAAAAAAAATGCCAATACATCATTTCGTTCAATTCCTCTTTTTCGGTCAATGATGTCATCAATAATTTGGAACTGATGCATGTGAACGGATAGTGTAAAAAATGCATTGCTGATAATCTGGGGTTCACGCTCAAATTCTCCAAATGATTTCCTTGACATTCCCTGACAACTTTTCAGTCATTTCCCCGAAATGAAATTTTACATGAAATTTTCTTTAAAAATTAGAGAAATGATTGATTTCATCTCAAATTTTTATAAAGATGATAACGAATCAATTGGATGATGCAAGCAATCTCAATTTCCCTGACTTTCATGGATGTGGGAAACCTTGTAATCTATAGTTTTCAACAACAAAAAATCGTCATAGTTACCATTTCAGAAGTACATGTTATGGAAAATATTACCTAAATACATTATTCTCGTTTATCTTTCCTTTGTCAACATTTTTCGAAATAATTGTTAAAATGCCCCAAGGGTGCTAGAGATTCTTGTAGAATTGTGATGCCAAAAACAAAAACCAAATGTCATCCTGAGCATCAAAATTATAAACAGAAAAATTAAGACATTCCAAAATTACTGGACAACTGAATTACTTGGACAACAAATCCAAAAATGCAAGGTGATTCAAAGCAGCTAAAGCTGATACTGTAGATCATAAATCACCCAGATATTTCCTTCAAAGCTCTTTTGTCTTTTTTGTTGGTTCACTACAACTGAATCAACCAAACCATTTTAGAGCAGAAAATAAACCATGACTACTTCTGAATGTTTGGTAAAACTTTATTCAGATTATGCAATTACCAAAAAAAATTAACTGATATCCCTTTATTTTTCAACGACAAGACCCTAACAGTGAGTTTTTTCATATCACACACGCCATCGGCATATATGGCAATGTACCTCCAAAAAGGTTTATCTGGCATTAGCAACTGTGAATTCGAAAAAATTAATTTGTGCAACTGCGCAGATTATGGGGTTCCTAAAATTTTCCTCCGAAGATTTAGCTTCACGTGGCTTGAATTAAACCAAAAATTGACAATAAGTGTTTCGGATTTCTACTGTAAGGGGTTTTTAACGTTTAATGACGTTGCAAGATTTTCATCCCTTCCAAATTAAACTGGTATTAAACAGTTTATTTCACTAGGAGCACCATAAATGCATTGGAATTTCATTCATTGCATTGCCAAATTCTGCACTTTAGTTGATTAAAGTTAACAAAATAGCAAAACGCGATATTTAGATACATAAATTGTAATGCTTTATTGATCTAAATATACCAGCTAACTTAGTAGCCATGATGAAGAATGGTGAACTCCTTCACCCCAAATAAATGGAATGATGACAAACTGACTCAAAGGAGTTGCTTTTCAATTTCTTGCTGTATTGCTTGAATCTGTGGTTTCAATTGCGAACCTTCATTCACAGTAACACTGCAAGCGATGACAGGGCGGGAAACTCCACATGCACGACCTAGAGCTGAAAAACATTAAGAATGAGAAAATTTCTCTAAAGGTTTGTTGAATACTTCCACTGTACAACATGCCTACCTTGCTTGGAGCGCACAAAAACATACGGTACATTCTATAAATAAATGAAAATGTAGTTAAACAGTGTCCATGGTAAAATCAAGTTGAAATCGCAAGTGAATATACAATCGAATGGCCAAAATTGTTTCGTCCATTTATCATGCATATATTATATGAAGAAATACGCCTTTATTCCACTTTCGATAGAAAGAATTGTTTATCTAATAAATCCCCCAAACGCTTACAAATGAATAACCAAGATCTAATTAAATCGAGAGTTGACTTAACGGAAAGTTCCCCTCGCACCCCTGCCATGTTAAAAAATTGAACAAATTGTATACATAAAATCTCTGCGAATAATGAATAAATCGTCGTGATAACAATTTTGCTTGATAGGCTGGTTACTTCTGGAGGCGACAATTCAACTTTAATGAATAAATGCCCTTTGATTAATTAGATTAGATTAGATGATGGTAGCGTGGCCTTTGATACGGCTGCCTCCACAAGGAGGCGCTACGAAACCAGGCGAATGGAACTCCACCCACCTGCCCACTCC
>JAQGAF010002982.1:0-19612 GCA_034687865.1 Kryphioiulus occultus
TACAGATGCCAGCTATGCTAAAAACCGCGTACGGACATAAATACCAGCATTATGGCGCCCTCTGTATAGTCTTTTTATCGATTACAGATGCCAGCTATGCTAAAAAACGCTTACGAATACGCAGTAAAATCATCGGGTATTGTAATCAGCAATTCGTTTATTGTTATCATTTTCCCTCATGGAGGTTTCGTAATACACAAGAACTGAGATGTTTTGGAAGAAAAAGTGGCGAGATGACAGAAGCACTAATAAGTTTGACTAGGTGTGCAGATTAAATCAATTGATTTTTCAATTACAACTCAAGAATATAAGAAAATTTGCAAACCAAAATAAGTGATTTTTTAAACTGTATAAGTAGCATCGTAAAGTTAAATTATGGTAATATACTGTATGTACATGGTTCAAATATAGATATTTTGTGTACAATTGAAGCAGGAAGTATTCCGACGTATGTCCTTCATAATTCATGACTTTAAAAACTCAAATAGTGGACATTGGAATGCAGATTATAGAATACAGCTGATATAGAAAATGGAAAACACCTTTTCTATAGAAGGCTCTATTTCAAGCCAATGAAATTTTATGTGTTACACATTATCAAAGAGGGTCGTTCCATATAACTGTAGGGGGTTTTGCTAGGGTGCCATTTGGGAAGTTGATTTTGCATTGCACTTTTAAAAATATTGTACATGAATACATGTAGTCAATATATGCACGACAGGCAGTTAATTTTAGCTATATTTCGGAATTTTTGATTTCGCGTACGCTAATTTAACTTTGGGTTTATATTTTTAAAACAACCAAATTATAAAATTACTCGGGCTCTTGCCAGGGTCAGGTGCAATTGGAAATATTTCGTTTCGTTTTCGTTTGGCCTTTTTGCGTTTCTGGCCGTGTTGTATGTCCGCTGCACAGTGGATTTTTTGTGGAGTATATTGGACGAATTGAGAGCAAGAACCGTAAGTTATAATATTTATTCCCAAGTTATTTTGTGCGATATTTCAGTATATTAAATCCCACAAATGGCTGGCAAAGGTAGCTTTTCCCGTCGCGTTGTTAGGCTTCTGTTCCTGAAATTTCCAAGATGGCGGTTTATGTAAGCGTTGCTTGTGGATGACGTCTGATGTGCTTTTTATCCATATTGTCTTGTTGGTTTGTTACCTCCAGGTCTGCTAGGACTTTCAGAATATTTTAGCTTATCGATTTTAATGTTAAAGTAAATAATTTATGAAACTTTTCTGTTTCATTCTCGCATTTTGAGCATATAACTTAAAAAAAACGGCTATCGTGTTCGTAATCATGAAAGAAAATTGAGTCGAAATTCGCCCATGCTTGACAAATCCGTCAATTCATAAGGCTATTTATTTGAGGTAAGTATCTGCGCATATCGCCTACTCATCTGCCAATTATTCAGGGATGTTCAGAATAATGGTTATAAATTTTCAGAGATCATTTGGCATATACCTGCATACATGTATGTGCATAGGTTTACTAAGAAGCAGAACTGCTAAAAAGCAGTAGTGCTTTTGTCCTTTTCTGTTGTGAGATTCCTTCACGAAAGCGATTCCGTCTTGTTATTAAGTATCGTACAACTTATAACAATTTTTCTATTTAAGAATGTCTGTTTTTAATAGATATTGTGTTTGTGATTTGCAGATGCCTAGATCTCGCCGGAGACGACGCTCAACTTCTGAAAGCCACTATTCATCTCGTAGCAGAAGTGAAAGTTTCCATCGTCCCAAGCGTAGGAGGGTTTCTGAAGACTGTCAGAGCAGCTATTCCAAATCTGCCCATTCTAAAAGGCACGTAACGATCTTTTTCAATTCCCAAAGTTTGCTTTGATCACACATCTCAACCAATGTTAAGAAAAATAGTTGTGCAAGGTCAACATTGTTGCTCGTTAATTACTGACTTTGTGCAGCTTATAAAGCTGCATAATAGCTTATAAAGCTTATAAAGTGTAACAAGTTTTGAGCGTGTGGTTTTGTGATACTAATGAATAGTTCTCAGGCTTGTACATTCAGTTTAAATGTCTTTACACATTTCCTGTATTTTCAACATCCAATGACTGTAAAGCATATTTCTAAGCATCCTGTAGATTTGACGTTCTCATTCATCCTGTATTCCTCGTAGCTCATATGTTGAAAGGATTTTTACATTTCCTGTAAACAGTTAATTTCCAAGACATTTGTCCACATTAGCGTTTAGTCACTACAGCGCTATTGTTTGTTACATACAAAGGTTCTAATCTTGATAGAGATATGCTGAAAGTGACTTTAATTGTTGGGTTGTCTCTTTGGTCATGGGATTAACAGCTTGTTGCACGAGGAAAAGAGTAAAGGATCGGTACAGTATAACATACAAGTACCATAGTGGGTTAGTTTCCATTTGCTTTTTTGTTTGTTTTAAAATTCAAATAATGTAAGTTTGTTGCAATGTTCAGTAGCCGATTGGGTGTGAATATTATGCTAGTATTTATGCGCAGTTGAGCATGTAAGGGAGATAGCCTTCCTTTCCCTTGAAATTTTTATGCAGTTTAATCCATATGATTTTCATGAAAGGAATTGTAAATTATTTTTGTGTCTTCATTCATGAAACACATTGACTGTTTTGAAGTCATATCAAGGATTGTGGGGGCACAAATTTTATTTCAAATTTCCATTTCCAGCAATGGCCATTACGAATATAACAGGCATGGTTATGGCAGTGATTTGAGTTACCGAGGCTACTCTTCCAGCCACAACACCCAGTATTGCACTAACAACAGGGATTATCAACATCATTGTCGCCATGCACAGCAATTGGAATCTGATGATTCAAGGTACCATTCGCATAGCCATCGGTCAAGAAGGCATAGGCAGCACCGACGTCATCATCGCCATCACAGCCATGGCTACAGCTCTGAGGTTAGTAGTTTTTTACATCCGATTGCTTAACAGTTAATCGGAGTAAACTATTGTATGAGCGTAGGACAACTGAACGGTAAGAATCACAATTTGGATTCCATCGTGCCAATTTTTTAAGATAACTGAAACTGGGTGGGAAGCGATAGCTTTGAAAACAGGTTTGCATGCATTGATATTCGAGGCTGTGCTTGAGATCGCAGCTTCCTACATATGTTGGACAAAGCGACTCACGCTCTTCATTACCATGTATTAAGGGTTGACTTCAACCTTAGGATTTGTGTTGCAAGTCCAAACCTACGTGTTCGCAAAATTGCTCCCCGAAGCCACAGCAACAATTTCGTGTCAACAATTTGTGATCTGCGTGACGCATCTGCAACTACAGTTTGTTTAATCTTTTTTACCAACTCAACTGTTTCTCATTTTATGACTGCGTGTGATGTGAGTGACTGAAGTATATGCAATGGGTTTGAATGTGATAAGGTAAATCTGGTAGTCATACTGCTTAGCCCATTTAAAAAAAAATCTTAATCGGGATCAGGGCTTATGAAAGCAAAATCATATTTAATCCCGATTTATCAGGCCATGAGCTTTCCATTTCCCAAATATTTAAAATGAAAGGACTCAGGATACATATGGACTTTTTGGTGCAGGTGTATATAAAATCAAATTAAGCCCAACACTGCACAATCTGCCCAAAACGTTTCATTTGGTCCTGTTTCATCCTGCATCCTGCATCTCAATGCACGTAGATTTCGTTTTACATCTTTGGTCGGTTCCTGAAAAACCTGACGTTGAAGTGAAATCGAACTGAATAAAATGTGGAGTGCAGAGTTGTGTACTAGTGACTACAGGTTCAAATAAGATCAGGTATATTGCATTTCATCAACCTATGTTCATGGGCGCCCGCAAGGGGGTGCAAAAGGGGCATTTGGTATCAAAGTTTTAATCAGTATTGTTCATACGGTACTTTGATCTTGACAGTGCTGTCAGTTCTTCAACCTTTTATTCAAGCTTCATTTGAATGCAACAACATTTCGAAGGCATCAGTGGCTTCAAAAATGCCTTTGAACTTGATTTTTTTTAATAGTAGTTCTGATTCATACACAAAAAAATATCACACTTTTAAAAAGTAACGTGGCTTTTACGTCGAAATGAAATAAATATTATTTTGTATTCATTTTTATTCAGTTAACAGCTAGGCAGTTTTTCCCTCGTGCATACTGTTGCACTCTTTGGAACGAGACATGATAATGACCTATTTATGATTAGGTCTTCCACTAAATTACGAATTGATTAAGGCAGTGTAAAACTTGACCTATTTCAGTGTTTATGTTGACAAATTGTAAACACGATTTATCGTTTTAATTTCATTTCACTTGAACGTGCGTCTAAAAAATAGAAGGTTGAAATTGAGCATTTTCAACATTCGGTGGATTGTCCTTGTGTATCATTCGTTATCGGGGAATGAACCCCGTCAAAAATATGTTGCGCACAAACCACAATGTCGCATTAGTGGTTCACATAACATTTTTGCATCAGATGACTGAAAGTTTTATTTAAGCTTAGTGTTCCGTCATCCGAAACTTATCTTTTGAGCCAGGTTGAACTGACCTTTTATTGTGTAAATTTTATTGGATCTTATGTCAGGTGCATTGCTCAAACTATGATTCAATGGCAGGGTCTTTCCATCAGCTGTTGTTCTGAGTATTGCATCTCTTGGCTGCTGTGTTTGCGGCAAAACTTGACTCGAATTTCGGACCATGATTTATCAATTTTAATGACAAATATTTTGTCAGCCTGGCTTCCACTGTATAAGCATTCACAGATGCAAAGTGCTAGGAACCTTGCATTTGTATTTCTTTGGTCTCTACCCGGTGCTCGAGTTTGCTTTGCCCTGCACTGGCTGAAAGATTGACGCACTCTGGACAGCATGCCAATTAACGAAATAATCAGCCAGCCAGTAATGGGTCGCTAACTCGCGGATTGCCACTCCTCGCCGTTATCTTTAAAGCGATGATAAAAGTTCAGAGGCGATTACTCAATAACCAGCAAACTATTTTATCAGTGCTCGAAAGCAGCTGTTTGCTTGATTTCTCCTGGAGCGAGGAAAGGTTGCGCCTTGTCGTAACACGATATTCGCCGTGGTTATTTGTGGCCCATCAAGAACTCGCAGGAGTCACGAGCACTCCTTGAGCAGAGATCGAGCCAAAAATATCCCCAGTGTGGGTTCTGCTTTTGCGTCTTCCTCTTGCCTGGTTCACGTTTTCTGCCCCTCAGTCGGCTCTTTTTTTCCCTCTGCTTCTGGTGTTGCTGTCTTGCTCGCTTTCACGACCAATCCCTTCAGCTCTGGCTACCTGCGTTGCATAAGTACAGTCACTCGCCCCATTCACACTCTCTCCAAGGGTAAAATCTTGGCAGGGCAAGGCAGCGGATCGGGGACTCCACGCACTTCGGAAGCCGCATGCGGCGTCAGCGGTTTTTGCCGCGGAAATCGAGTGGCTGAGTAATGTGTGCGGCGGGCTGAGGGGAAAGGAGAGCCATCAGCGGATGCCTATTTGCTGACAGTGTTTTGGCAATGATGGTGGAACGGGCGGCGATAGCGGCTGCGGCAGGCAGAAGACGACCACAACACCCCGTCAAAAGCCAAGTTATGGCGGGACTGGGACAGCAGTCCATTGACACAGTGGTTGTTGGGGCCACCGAAAATGGCGATGCCGTGCCAGGGCCAGCACCGGCAGCCGCTGAAGAGAGCGAGGATAAGGAAAGTAATGCTGAAGACCTGGAGGTAGAGATTCTTTCATTCACGCCTGCTTAACTTGCTGGGTTTGGTGCTCGAGAAGTGCTGCTCAATGTCAAGAGCAAAGGTCGTGGCAGTTACGGCAGCGTTTGCAGCTTTTAGTGTCCCAGACAACGTCTTGAGCAATTTTATCGAAAGAGGTTTATGAAATTAAAAGTAACATCTAGCGTTCGTGACATCTTAGTGGCCATGCAGTGGTTTTGGTAGTTCACGATTGCGGCTTTATTGCATTCAATGCTGGGCTTTCTGTTTCTTATCCGTGGCCTGGTAACACTTGTCTCGCATTCCTCTTCACTTGGGAAAATTTCAGTATTTTTATGCGGCTGAACTACTGTGCATATGCTAAGATCTGCAGTTATCTTTCGATAGACCAGCAGGTTCGGTGCATTTTTGCAACCCATAGAGATTTGGCTGACAAAGGGAAGTTTTGCGTTATCTTGTTAATGGTGGACTGAAATATGGGCTGTAAAGGTGTTCAAATTCACGCCAAATCGAAATCACGTGGTACACCACATTCAAACGTAACGGTACGGCGAAACCCTCTGGAGAAATTCAATGGAATGAACCGTTTTCCGGCTTTTTTTAGCCGCCGTTTGTAGGGCAGTGTCAGAATTCCAGCATGCGTTATTCCTGAGCAATTTATTTCCTACATCTCAGCTTGGTTAATTTTAACCGAATCTAAAAATAAATCGCGCTTGTCTCCTTATGTTGGGCGAAATGTCATTTGTTATGGCTTACTTGCCCTCTGAGAAATTCGTTAGGTTTTTCTGCAGCTGAGAATCCAGAATGCTTTATGGGAGTGGGGCACCTGATATTGCCGGAATCTCGTTAGTTTGTGAAATTGTCATGGTAGTTGGTCAGCTACATTGGTACTCAAACTTCGTCAACGTCTCGAACTACTCAAACTTGGTAAACCTTCATGTGTTTAGTTTAATGACAGAATTAGGCACATATGCGGCTTTTTGTATTTACTCAACTTTCGGATTTATACATGTGTAACTGCCACGGCTTTCGTTCTTGCCAGTTTGTGGCATATTTCGACTGTTATCGCTGCCTGAATTTGCACTGCAAGGTCGTTTGTGACAACTGTGAATGTGCTTGCGTGTTCAGTTTGGTATTAACAAATTGTTCTTCATTGCAATGCATGATGCCTTTTGTCAACAAACACAATTAAGGTTTATTAGAAAATGTGTTCATTACTTAAGCCGATTAAATGCGTGACTTTGTCGAATATTGAATGATTCAGCTGTTCAGTGCTCAGAGGTTGTGTATCAATAGGTTCGTGTTCTGAGACTTACCGTCACTCATCTACAGTATCTCTAGATATAGGATCCGGTTGTAAAGCAAAATATAGGTTAACGTTATATAATTTCATTTGTTATCATAAAAATAAATCACCAATAATTTACTAAGTCCTCAGTTTATCTTTGGCAAGGCATTTAAAAAATGTTCCGTTCATGTTAAAATTAAATAGTAAACATATGGCCAGGCTAATTATTAGCAATACGATACAAAATATATATATATATTTCTTCTGTGATTGTTTGAATGAAAAATGAATTAAATTTGCTTTTTGAATTTCGTGGTAATTTGCTAATAATATAGATAACAAGCAGCAACTAAACATGCAAGTACATGTATGACAAAGAAAATAAAAAAGTTAGGCACTGCTTGTTAGTCAAGTTAACCACCATGCATGTTCTTAATTTGTTTTTGATTGGTGTGCATCATCGGTGAGTTGACTTGTGTTTGGCACTTTTAAGTTTCACAAAAAATAATGTAGGCCTACTACGATATTAAAGTCAAGTTTTATTTGGGGAATGAAAATTTAGAATTTTGAAATTAGTCTGACTAGGTTCCAAATACATTCAGATATCTTAGTTAGCTTTTGATTCGGTTTTTTTTTTCTTGTATTTATGACGTGGTTTCCGTTGATTTACGACTTTGCCCCGTTGAACCAAAAGAGCACGGGTTTTGGTCAGAGGTGAAATCCAGAGTTAACGTTTTGTAGCTGTAACTTTTAAGTGCTGTCACGTCACCCAATCTGTACGTTGGAAATAAATGCAAGACTATAATTCATCTTACTGTAAACAACATGAATGGGGCACCATTTACTGTTGAGTTATATGAGCGGTTTTGATATGTATTGGCTTATTTACCCTAGAACCATATCATACTGTTTAATTATGAGATACATCTAGAAGATTGCTTTTGAAAGTTTATTATGCAGGATATCTGACAGTGTCGATTAGTACGCTTAATTTTTGTCATAATACAATTTCATAATATAAATTCCAAATAGTGGTGACCTGTTGACTTGCATTGCTTTTGATGGCAAATATCAGGAATGGGTCATGTGCTGGATTGTTGTCTTCGTCTTTTAATAGAGGAACTGCCCGATTTGTCACATACTGGCACATTATGATTTTGGAAGAGCCAAGTGTTAAAGAAGCCGGCTTCCAGTATTTTTTAACCTACTTAAGGTAGTAAACCAGGCCTGGTGTGAGCTATACTATTTATAACGTCTGTAGTTTTAATATGAATTGTCCACCCATTCCATTAGAACAGTGATCTTCAAACTGTGTTCTACGGAACCCTGGGTTTCCGTGGAACATTTTCATGGGTTCCGCAACCACTTTAGAAAAATGTAATTTTTATCAGTAGGCCTACTACGCAAAACTGTCGTTTTAAAGAATTATTACTGATCTAGTTTTGAAGAAAAATGCTTTCAAAATCCAGTATTTTTGCTGTAGATTTTCACAAAATGTAAAAAAAAAATTCGACTTTGGTGTTCCGTACATATTAGGCCTATATATATATATTATACATTACATATTATATTATTTCAAATTATGAAACATTTTTATAGAATTGTGTGTTACAATTCATAATTTTTGATGAAATATCTAGTTTTTCGAAATATTGCGCCATTACTTCCCTCTCTCAAATTATCTGTGTTATCAAACTAAATTGAAGTGTGGACATTGTCAATTGTTTTGGTACTAGGGTTCCAAAAAAGTTATATTTTCAGCATATGGTTATGTAGTCTGGATTAGATTCCACTAATAGGGTTCGACCTTTATAGGTGCGCCTGAATGTTGTCGGAGAATTATAGAGGGTAAATTCGGGTTGCATAAACCACAGTTCCTTGTTTTGTCTAAAACGGCGGCTCTTGGATCATACTTGGCACTCATTGAATAATCTTGGACTTCTTCAGCTGAGAATTGAATATGTGTCTTAGCCCACGCTTCTGGAAAGTTGTAGAGGAGGCATTACTTCATAGAATTCTGTTGGGGCGTTTGGGTCAGAAGAACTCACTTGGTTTTGCTTCAGCAGAAAATGTCAAAGTGCCCTCGCTGCTCAGTTCGTTCTCATAATTGCTTGGCGTAGTTCCCTTGGACCGTTGTGACGGTATGTACATTGCATCAGTCAATGTTACGGATGATCTCGATTTTTTATGTCCATGAGTTAAGATGTTGTGGCGCAAAGTTTCAGGTTGGTGGCACCATTCTTTCGGTTTCTCAACAGAGGTGCCAACGGCTCGGTCTGTTCCTTGCCCCTCATAGCGGCTCATTTTGAGTTGGGCCAGTTAGTGCCTCTTCGCAATCCTTTTCATTGGTTTGGCACGCTCCCTGCTTCAAGGCGTGACTTCCTCCACTGTGTTTTGACATGCGTTGAACTATTTTTAGCAGCAGGTCCAAGAACTTTTCTCTCCATGATTTCATTCTTTAACAGTAAACTGAATTCTCATCACCATGCGCGGTTAGTGCGAACCGAGTCATCTTCTCTGATATTCTCACTTTGTCTCCTACTGCGAGTTTGTTGAGTACGTCTTGTCGCATTTCCATACTTAACTCCTGTGTAGGCCTGCTATTTGGATGTGTCCTTTCTTCCATCTAAAATGCTTCACTCGTGCTCAAACTTCCTGCATCATCTCTCGGCAAGGTTACAGGTTATGGGTACCGACGATCTCCTACCTGTTGATGTAAAGTTCTCCATACTCTTTTCTCTATCTTATTCTTTGGCATGGGTGCCGTGCTTGAGCATTTGCCGTTCGAGGTATCAGAATTGCAGAACCAAGGAATAACAGTGTGTGCTCCTGTCGGCATTAATTAAATGGTTCGTTGGTTAACAACACGAAATGGCCCAGGCAGGGGCTTGAAGTACTGATAATTGGATTGCATGAGAGGTGACGCGTGTGTTTAGAGTTGCCTGGTTGCAATGCTTTTAATCTAAGTGGTTCTGCTGAAGTGCACGTGTTTTCTGATGAAGGGCAGTGGAACCAATGAGATTCAAGGAATATGTTTGCTATCGAAAGACGTCTTACCACGTTGGGAATACTATGGGTGACTAGGTGCCTTGCATTTGATTTTAGTTGAGCATTGCTGAAGTTGACTAAAACTCATTCTTCATCAGTTTTTGTAGGCCCTACCATGAAACCCTAATAAAATACGCTATCATCCAGTGTTTGTTAGGACCACATAAGTCGAAGAAAATGAAACATGCCGAAAGTACTCCTTCAAAGTAGCGAAGCTCTAGCTAGAAAATTCTGGAATGTTTAAATTTAAGTTGGCGTTTGTCCAATGCTTCTTCGTGTGATTTCTTTCTCGGGATGAGCAGTTTCCTCGTAGATACACAATGAGACTGCCATACAGGCTGTTTGAAAGTCATACATCAGGGCCGTTTTGCTAAATATATTCTCATCCCCATTTCATGACCATTTTCAATCTTTATGTAGTGTGCCCGAAGCATACATGTTGATATATTCCAGACTTTGAAAATCAGATAAATATTGTTCAGCCTTATTGTGCTCCACATTACCCAGATGTACCTCCCTGTCCGTTTTCAGATACATGTACCTGTTTTTGGGATGCATCAATTTCTGGTTAACTGCAAAATACTTCACCTCACATGCGAGCACGTAGCACAGCTAGTACCGTTTGACTAATAACAGCACCAACGAAATGCAGATTATTATGTGAGTCGCATGCCGAATGGAAAAAAAATAAAAGTATGCAGATGCGCCGCGCTGTCATGTAGCCTAGATAAAAGATCACACATAGGTGTAGCGTAACGTAATTTGGTTGTATTCACAAATACCTGACGCTTAGGAAGATCAGTGCATTTTGTCCATGCAATACGCCATACATAGGAATAAGGGTTAAGCTAAGAATATTTGGCTGTTGTGGCTTTTGGAGATGTTTTGACTGCTTGGCAAGCTTATTGGCTGAGGAACGATGCTGTGAAAAACTTCCCGATAACCTCCCCGGGGTTAAGTCCCACGATGCCCGTGCTCTCGCTGCTATCTTCTACTGAGTAAATTTTCTACTTTATACTATTGCTAATCATTTTTTTTAAATATAAAATCGCCTATCGGAGGTATTAGCCTGCCAAAAATTAAGTTTTCAGTTCACTATGACTGCAATGATTCGAAATGTTTTGCTTCATTTTTGCACAAGGCTTCGTAATAACCAAAGATTAGCTGAAATTCTGAATTCATCTTAGTAACAACCGTATACGGTGCATCGTTTTTCTACCTTCCTTCGTGGTACTAGTCAACTTCCCCCCTTGATCCTTACTCGTCAATTGTCGGCTCTCGAGCATCCCGTAGCCTTCGTTCCTCAACCATGGCGTCCTTGCCGCTCAGTCTCACGTAAATGGCTCTTTTGATTTTTCTTGTTGACATGGCCCTGCCTCCCTTGTTATCGTTACTATGTACCCATTCGGAACGTGAATGCTATCTCACGCTTCTGTCAACCAACCAATCGTACCTTGCGGCGTCTCTTGCCCTGGACTCAACTTGATTGTGCGAAAATCGGTGTGCGCTGATGACCTGTGACCTGATGTTACCTGATGTTACCTTGGTGGTGCCGAATCGTTCCTTTGCAACCTGGGACGCTGGTGTGTGCTTCTCGTGTCATGGGGTTGGTCACAATAGAGTCGACGCGAACACAGCTCTAGGCCGCCGAGTGTAGAGGACGACGAAGACGGGCACCTGATCTATCACCACGGCGATGTTCTTCAAGACAGATGTACTCGTCCATTCGTAATATTTTACGAACTCTGCATTATATTTATTTCCCCTTTCAGCATTTTCCCACCCCCCTTTAGCTTGGGATATCCTCTGCACTTCACCCGTGCAGGGAATATCGAAAGGGATTTTCATACTGGGGCAATGGGAACGTCCCTGCTTGGGGTAGGCAGTAAATGTTCGGACAGCCACCATTGTTGGCCCGTCTAGACGGGATTTTGTTATCCGTCTAGACCATGGTCCCCCCTCTTGCTCAGATTTTCCCATTTAAAATCCCATTATCAGCTTGTTAATATAGCAAGATAGGTTGAGGATAAAATATTTACCTTTTTAAACCACAAAACCTGATCTCGTTCAGCCATACCTGGTCGCATCGCCGCGTCACTTATGTTCTGGAACACACATGGTCTGAGGGAGGGTGGTAAAGTAACCAGTGGGCCGGAGGGTTCTGTTAGTGGCTGGGCGCAACCACGTTCGTGGCAGCCGACATGTACTTGACGCTGGGGATGCGGCTCTCAGGTTGGCCGCTTTGAGTATGTGAACTGACTCGTAACATCTCTCTTCCTTTCAGACAAGATCCAAAGCACCCTGGGTGAAGGTACTTTTGGTAAAGTCGTCAAGGTGAAAGATTTGCAAAAGTAAGTTGGTAATTGCAGCTGTGAAAACTACAGCACTTTCTTAAAACCGTGCTGTTTTATTACAGTGTTTTTTGTACGTACTACTGTCACTAATATTATTCATTAGGTAGATTGAATTTGGCATGGAATTAAAATTCTGTTTGAAAATTGTGCAAAAATGTGTCTTCAAACAATTTTCTGGCACCGTAGTGGTTTTTTCTGACCTGCAGACATTTTGGAACCGATGCTAAACTAATTCCAAAATTACCGCTGTCCCTTATGGAATAACATGCAATATTTATATTTAAAAGTTTAATAGGATAGTTCTTGAAAGATTACAGGCTACATTACAGGGAAGTAACACTTTCTGGAAAGTAAGGACAAATTAGGGAATTTGTCAAAAGTCGTCAAAATGTCAGGGAATGCCAGGGAATTCGTCCAATTTCAGAACTTTGAAATGACTGAAAAGTTGTCAGGGAATGTCAGAAAAATCGACTTGAGAATTTGAGTGTGAATCCTCCATTACCACTGTTGCAGGGTTCCCACTCTCTGGAAAGTCAGGGAAATGAAGAAGTGTCAGAGAATTCGTGAAAATGTCAGGGAATAAGAAAAGCCTTTTATAAAAATTTGGGATAAAATCAATAATTGTTCTTAATTTTTTTTAAATTATCGTGTAAAATGACAGGGGAATGACTTAAAAGTAGTCAGGAAATCGACATGGGAATTTGAGTGGGAACCCTGACTTGTGAAAATAACATGTGCCATGTTATTGTTTGTGTGCACCATGCTTGGTTAGCTTGGCGTCATTCTTACATTAGAAGCCTTGAGTCAGCTGTCTTGACTTTGGTTTAGTGGTTTCCCAAAGTTACTTCTAGTCAAATAGTCGTTTCCTATAAAATTGGCCAAGACCATGATTCTTGCATTCTCTACTTCACTGTCTCCATCTCCTACTTTTTCCTTCTCCAATCTGCATGAGGTCTATGGTCGTGGGGGTGTCGTTATTTACATGCCCATAGTGGCTCCACTAAGTGGCAAATGCACCTCACAAATAGCTCTTTGCTTATCAATCATCACCTTTCCAACATTTGCATCACTGCCGAAATCGAACCGTGCTCTGAAGAGTTCTTGGGGTAAACAGGGGTGCATTTTTTGGCAAGGTTGCTTTCCTAAGGTTGCATCTTCACTAATCTGTGAATTGAGCTATTTTCGACTCACAAAGTTTTAACCTTTGATGCATTTCACGTACAGTGGTGATGCAAAAGCAGCCTGTAATATCTCCGATCTGACAGTCCAATGAATGAGGTTTAAACCTATTTGTTGACAATCATAAAATTGTTAGTGTTATACTTAAATGGAGTCCCTTTCAAAATTTAAACAACGGAGTTAATGCACATTGACACTGTAAATAAAGCGTCAACTTAATAAAGCCCATTAAAATCACCACATGACCTAGCGTTTGAAAGAGCGTTAGTAGATGAGCTGTACAATTTGTCAATTGACACAACTTCTCTTGGGAGAGAAAGAAATGTACAAAATGAGTTCGTGTGTACAGCAATTGGCTTTGTTTTCTGGCGCAGTTAAATGTAAGCTATTTGGAAGAAAATGAAATGCCAGAACTCTTTAAGCATGGTTCCACAATCTTCACCTTTTTATCATCTGACTTGGATTCAGTTTTCTTTGTTTACATTGGCTGTAGGTTATGTGTAAAGTTTAACGGCATCTGCAATGGCGCTTTCCGTGAACATTTCTTCCCCATAGATATGCCACTGCATAAATATCAAAATAATTTCATTAATTAGGACCATCTGTTCATTTGCTATTTTTCAAATGCACCTCTAGTTAAATTTATCTTCACTCGTATATTTTTTCGATTAGTTCAGGAATATCTCTAGTTTTTTTTTCGGTTTTTAGGCTTGCAAACTAGTGCATTCAGTATTTTCTTAGTATTTTTCTGGTGTTTGAATGCTAGCAGCTTTATTTTGTTTATATTTAGCTGTTGAAATGCTCCCAAATCTTTGCTAAATATAACCCTTGTTGAAATTCTTGCTTATATCTTGGTCTCGTCTGCCGTGAATTGATTTTTAAGTAGTGCTGGCTGTTTCTTATCACGATTTCCGGTGTTGCGGCATTTTGTTGTTTGCTTATACTGGATTTTACTATTCTGCAAGCCCGTTTTGAATATTCCGAGCCCAGATTTGTGTCGCAACTTTGTTAATGGCCATGTGTTTAATAAACGTTCATTGTTTGTTCCAGTGATCAAGTAATGGCTTTGAAAATTATTAAAAATGTTGAGAAATACAGAGAGGCAGCCAAACTTGAAATAAATGTTTTGGAGAAGCTGATGGAAAAGGATCCCACTGGAAATTAGTATGGATTATTTTCTTAATGCTTCCATAAAGCCATTTTTTCTGCCAAGCTACTTATCAAACTCGCTAATTAATAAATGAATTGCTTATGATCGTTTAGCCTATGTGTCAAAATGCTGGACTGGTTTGATTTTCATGGTCATATGTGCCTTGCATTTGAAATGCTGGGTTTGAGCGTCTTTGATTTTATGGCAAGTTATTTATACTTAACAATTTCTATTTTTAAGCTCAAAACTCCTGGTGCATAACCATTAAGTATTTTGGTTTCTTTGCTTATGCTTGCAGAAAGACAACAATTATTGTGCTTATCCATTGGATCAAGTGCGGCATATCTCCTATCAATTGTGCTATGCGGTCAAATGTAAGACTTACTTGAACTTTGACTGAATTAGCTCATTTGAAATAAACGCACGTCACTAATTTACTTGTTTACTTTTTAACTTCTTCCTAAAAGTTCTCCATGACAGCCAGTTGACCCATACTGATCTTAAGCCTGAGAACATTCTTTTCGTGAATTCAGACTATGACATTGCGTATAATCATAAGAAGGTATGTGTACTCATTGCTATTATTGGCATTGACTGTTTTCATTTTAAAATTGCATTTCAACTGTCATGTATTAAATGTTATAGCAAAGACGCGATGTCAGACGGGTACGTGACACGCACATTCGGCTCATCGATTTCGGGTCTGCCACTTTCGACCACGAACACCACAGTACAATTGTGTCCACCAGGCACTACCGGTCTCCTGAAGTCATTTTGGGTAACCTGCAATTTCCAGCACCTAAAGTATTAATCACCTAAACGAATTTCCTCCATTCATTTCACCATTGAAAATTATTTTCAGAGCTCGGTTGGTCACAGCCCTGCGATGTCTGGAGCGTTGGCTGCATAATCTTTGAATTATATTTGGGCATGACACTTTTCCAGGTTGTTACACAACCCAACTATTTCTCAATGCATTCTCAATTTTTCATATTGAATAAGTCACAATTCAATAATGCTGTCTGGTGGCTGTTTCTTTTCAGACGCATGACAACAGGGAACACTTGGCAATGATGGAAAGAATTCTTGGTCCATTGCCTTATCGGATGTGTAGGAAAACTAAGTTAGTATTGTTCTGTTTCTGTCATTAATCATGTCTATGACGTGTTGCCTGCAACATATTTGTTACCCAGAAGCGGGTTTATAGGACTCATAAACGGCATTTTTTTATTATTTCAATTTTCATACTGTTAGTACTTGCTAATCATGCTTCTCTCTCTCTTGATTGTTTGCTTTTTATATATATTTAAATATTTTATTCACTAATTGTTGTAATTTAACAGAACGAAATATTTTTACCATGGTCACTTGGACTGGGATGACAAGAGTTCTGCAGGCAGATACGTGCGAGAAAACTGCAAGCCACTTCGGGTAAATATAAGATTGCTTTATCGGATCATGATAATTTTGCAAACAAATTGTGTCCTAACTTTGGCCATATTCTTTTGTGCTTTTAGCGATACCTGCTCTCTGACGAGGAGGACCACCGACATTTGTTTGAACTCGTTTCTCAGATGTTGGAGTATGAACCTTCCCAGCGCATTACTTTGACCAATGCCCTGAAACACCCCTTCTTCGATAAGCTACCGCCCGAGTACAAGCTGGACGCAGTAAATAAAAAAAACTCAGAGAGGGAGCGCTCACACAGCCTGAGCAGGTAAGCTGCTCCGAAGACTAGAATCTTTCTTCTGACACTGAAAAGGTAAACTGCTGGCAGGCGAATGAGAATCGAGACACGTGAACAATTCGTGGCATCGGGATGTAACTTTTTCAATGTCACAGCTCTCAGCAGCTGATTTTCTCTCAATTCCTTGTTCTTCGGGCATGTGTTTTAGCACGCAACATTTTCAGTAATGGAGTGAAGGTGGAGAGCAGTGACAAAAAGTTCATGCTGGGGTGATACCGTCCCGGAGATTTTTAACTTTAGCGATTTCTCCTTGTGTATCTGCGAAACTCAAACTGACCGAAGAGCATTCTGGCGTTGTTTCTGGCTAACCACTGAATGTTGCAGTTTTTTTCGTGATATGCACCATGGGTTCAGCTCGCTGCTAGTGCTGGTTCGAAATTGTGGGGTGTAAATATTCAGAAAATACCATGAAATATGTACATAGGGCATTTTTATCTCTGGCTGCTAGTTTTGTTCATCATAAATTATGGCCCGTTTTTAATGCAAAATTTTTCATATTAACCGAAAGCCTTAAATTCTACTCTTAAACTGGCTCATTTTGATAAGAGAGGCAGCAGAATGGTGCTTGGGCACGTGGTGGTTTTCTCAACTTTTGCATTTTCGATTTGTTATTTCTGTTTTGTTTCATGGATTTATAACGTGACCTGAGAAGACCTACATCCAAATATTTATGACAAAAATAACCAGCTCACTTTAACCATTTTATACGAATTTAAGATTGCGACGAAAAGTATTCAAATTTTTAGGATTTTTAGTTGAAGGTTGCTTAAATTTGGTTCTCGTTATTTCAATTTGGAAACGTGCTTGTCATTTGGATTCGCAGTAAAAAATTCTGAAGTGCTCTCCACAAACGGGAATTGGAAAACCAATAAATTGAGCGTTTGCAAACAATGAAATTTCATTAGTATTGAAGTCAGACGTGTGTTCGAAGGTTATTTTCGAATGTTAGTTGATGAGTTTCTTTTTATGTACATATCCAAATTGCTCGTTTTCGTTTCATTCGCTGAATGTGTAGCTGTGAGGAGGAAATGTTTAACTCCTCTGAAATGAAATTGTTGACTTGTTTTATCAATTTTTGACACGACTGTAAAAATAATTTGAAAATGACTCACTCAGAATAAATACCCTGAAAAACTTACCTCATCTTTGTATGGCATAGCTTCACTTTTTATAAATTTATTTAGCTTCAGTTGTTTGTGTACAGTTTTTCATGTCTTAATGGTAGTTGTTTCCTGGTGATTACATGGATTGAATTTCCAGTTGGATTCTCAAGAATAACCTGTATTTTTCAAACGTTAAGAAAATGTATCACTTTTGTAAGACTGTGGGATAATACGTGTATAAGCAGCAAGCCATTAAGTGAAATCAGGGCAAATGAGGGTCAATGAAATTGTGACTTTGGACAGCAATTATCAATCAAAATCAGCAATGTTTGTTGTTTTGTCATTTTATTTATGCAATTAATGAGGATTTTTCACAACTTTGGAATGGACATGACTATTTCTGCCTTATCAGATTTCACTCAGCGATCTAGTTGAAGCAAATTGCGGTGGTTCTGATATGTTGCTAAAATATTTTAATGCATTACCCTGTAATTTGGGGATGAATCCTGTTAATCTTGGGGATCCTTGAGCTTTTCTTAATTTGCTGGGGTGCAGTTTTGGCTTCAGGCTACCTTTTTCACCTCTAAATATTCTAGTTGTTGTATCTTGTCACTAAAGTGCCTTTGGGTGGCGCCATGGTGGTGAAATTAACTGTAGTGTCAAAGGGCGTTTGCGTGTTGGAATGAAGACAGATTTGTAGACGAATGAAGCATTCTTTTCAAATTCCTTTCTGCAGAAATCTTTACAGTTGCCCCCTTAGTCAACAATCGTGGATGTGATCAGAATATTAAATGAGCAAACCCGTATCTTCAAGAATGTTGGGTTTTACTGGGATAAAACGACACTATGAAGCACACTGTTATATTTCGAAATGAAGAACATTCATTCGTAAAAAAAAACCGAAATAAGCACAGTTTATAAAATGACTAGAATTGCGCCATATTCGATGGTTCATTATAGTGTCTTCGTAGTCCAAAATTGGATTGAACTTGTAAAATGGGTTTTAATGTGGTGACATCACCCATCTTGCAGTTAAATTATGTGATGGATCAGCATTTCCTGCTGTTGATAGCTTCGAAATATCGAAATGACAGCACTTAATCAGTGACCCTACTGTGCAAACATCCAAGGGAACATAGTGAACTGACTGCGGTTCTTTCGGAAAGTTCAGAACAATTTGTTCGGGATAATTATCGTGAAGTTTCAAGAAAAGCAAGGTGTTGTTGCTTGATGCTTGATGGCGCCTCGAAAACACTACCAAGTCGTCCATTCGGACATCGGAAAGCCGAAAGAATGTCCTTAGAACCAAATTCTTGAATGGTTTGCTCCAGCCGCTGTTGCTCGAATCGCTGACATCTAGATTCCAGACAAAGAGCATCTGGTGTTCAAACTCTAGCGCACTCTGGTTTTGGACGATTTGGTTATGGGTCGAGTTGGCATCAAAGATGCTCCCATACACGAAAACATCAACAACATCCTGAAGGTCATGCATCGTTTTCAAAGTCATTTGCAAAGTTTCGTTCATTTGAAGCACAAAAATGATTCTACGGGGCCTCGCCGCTCGCCGCTCGAGGGTTCTGTTCAAGTCCAGAACTGACCTAACAATCTCACTTGGTATGTCACAGGTGGGGCCGTGTCAACCTGGCATGCAGACACACTTGGACGATAGGTTTGCTGTGCTACCTGTAGGAAATTTATGCAAATTTGAACATCAAGAATAAAAAATGTGCATCCCCCTGCGAAGTTGCAAATAAAAATGACCAATGCGCATCTAGAAGAGCACAGGGTTCCCACAGAACCTGTGAAAGTCAGGGGAATTCTGAAAATTTTTCAAACTGTCAGGGGATGCCCTAACATTTATTTAAATTTTCAGTCCTAAACTTATTTCAAATATCGATTTTTCATATATTGGTATTTCATATATTGAAATTTGGCAATCCAATTATTACGTTTAAATTAAAGGGCAGGTTCTTGTTACTTTATATATACCGGTACGCCGTTTTTCTGTTGTTCTTTGGGGTTAGAAATCACAGGGAAAAACCTTACCTAGGGTTTGGG
>JAQGAF010002983.1:0-19609 GCA_034687865.1 Kryphioiulus occultus
CAGTCTTGGTTGATAGATTTTGGATACAATTCAGTCTTGGTTGATAGATTTTGGATACAATTCAGTCTTGGTTGATAGATTTTGGATACAATTCAGTCTTGGTTGATAGATTTTGGATACAATTCAGTCTTGGTTGATAGATTTTGGATACAATTCAGTCTTGGTTGATATATTATGGATTCGAATGTCTTGGTTTCGATTGTATTTTTGGACAAAAATAAGTTTTTGTGGATATATTTTGGGTACAAATCAGTGTTTTGGAGGATGCTTTTTTGGATATAATTTTGCTTAGACCCACTCCCAGCCCTTGCCTTAGTAAAAAATGGCATTAGACGCTCATAAGCCCAATGACAAAACTTGATAAAATGACAAGTAGTTTTAACTCTTGAGTTTTACTTCGAGTTTTATTAAACTAACCCCTGAGATTCACTCGATGGTAGCTTTAACTCTCTGTTCTTAAATCTGATTAATTGATGTTTAGTCAATGTAAGCAAAGTTAGCTAATTTTACCCTTTGTGTGCAAAAAAAGCAATATGGCGACGAAAGATACTCGATTTTGCATGCTATGCCCTGTTTAAATTAAGCCGTTGATGCGGTTTCCTAATCATGTTTACCCAGTGGCTTCACGAGTTCATTTTATGGCGAAATGCATTTTTTGCAAAGGGAAAACGGTCGTATTTCCGAGCTTCGCAGCAAATTTCATAAGATTAACGTCTGAAAGTGTAAAATTACATTAGCCTAATGGATTGCCCATGAACCTATTTGGGGGATATTTTAATGGCACGCAGCAAATCACATTAACTTTCCATGTATGTAGACTGTATTCGTGTTATTGCCTAGAAAAAAAGGGGTCCAAGGGCTGTGTGGGTTGCATATAAATGCATTTCTTGATTGATTCCCAACTAACTATTGTTCGAAATGCTAAAATATTCCCATTTTGGAATATTAGTCATGCTTTTTTAAATCGAGTGTGATCTCATTTGCCATCCGAAGGGGATTCAAATTGTACGTTTAATGGGATAGAACATTTTTCAATGACTTCTATGTAAATATTCCCTGTTTTCACCCTTTAGTTATTAAGCAGCCCCTAAAAGTCCCTCTGCTTGAAATGTCATCATTCAAACGTCCCAGATTATTACAGCATATCTGAACGTATTTCCTCTATTGAAGTTGAACATTTCGGTTGATTGCTTCGAGGCAATAAGCCCAACTCGACATCAAGAGAAAGGTAAACCCCCCAATGGCAGGATTTTGAAAGTTGGGTTTTGCTGAAAAATGAACAACATTTAAGTAGAATATCGACAATGTTATTTATGAGGGCATCAGCGTTATATATTGTGAAATTGTTTGAATGCATTAATGTATGCATACTTGGCAACATCTCTGGACCATGGAAAACCTAGCTGGAATACTCAAAGAAATTAAAAAGGTCTGAAAAAGTCAAGCAAATTAAACGACTCAATAATACATTTTACGTATAGTTATTGGTTAACACAAAAATCAAGAGATGACAAGCAATTCCATGAAAGAAATTTACTGATGATGAGATTGTCAATTTAAAAAAAATAATTAAATTTGCTTTTCTCATACGATAATTCTTATTAACTCCTTTTTATGGTGAATGTATCATTCCTCATATTGCCATATGTCATATTTTTGCATTTTCGGAGGTCAAGATGGTCAGGTTGTTTATTTAAACCTTGGGGAAGTCAGGGAATTTGCAAATCTCATCTCAAGGATCCCTACAGTATTGTACGTGTACTCACAATTATGCCCAATATGAATAAACGATATTTAACACCAAAAAAAGGTAATTTTCACATCAATGCATTGCAAAAGTACTTAGGGACATTTTCGGAAGCAGGGTATCTGCTGGCTTTGGTATTGCAAATGCCATGAATTTCAACAACTTTTTCGTTACTTCAAAAATGTATCATTGCCTATTAGAATATGTGACTCTTCAAGTTTTATGTCATAACTAAATGGCGACTTTTAGAAACAATCTCTACCACAGTGATGACATGATCATGCTCCTGATGCAAATTTCATTACTTTTCCATGATTTCCATACCCTGAATTCATTCTGACCACCATTTCAGTTGACCAACTACCTATGTTGACCACATTTTAACTGATCGGACGATCACCACATTAACTCAATGGATTGTGACCTCTACATGTAGACCACCTGCACCTCTGTATGTTGTAAGTTGACCACTTGCAATATGACACACAATAGTAATTTACTCTATATGTTGACTAGCATGGTCTCAACATGTAAAGTCATTGTTGATTGAATTTATTGGCTGCTTTGGCAAACCACTGAACTGTAACTGTCATCATACATGTAGATGTACATTTAGTAGAATTTCTTTTGAACAACTTCAGTATAAAGGGGGCTTGGCAGTAAATAGAGGAAAGTTAATTTTTAATGGAAATCTCAAAAATAAAACATTACAGAATTTGATTCGAGATTTGTGCTGTTTATTACCGCAACAGTTAGGATACTTGTCTGAATATGCTTTCTTATCTTACAAAATGAAATTTGTAAGTACTACTGCTGAGCAGTTTGCTGACCATATGTTGACCATTTTGCGAGTCCATTGGGTGGTCAACTTAGAGGTTCTACTGTTTAGGGCCTCTACATATTAACGAAGTTGGCAAGCTATGCCTGAATCTTTTATCTTTATTCGGACGTCCTTACCTTACTACCATATTTGTCTTTCCGGCCTCATCATTTTTATGCCCATACCCTCCCCTCGTTTTCCGCGGCAGTGCCATGATGAGCCCATTACCCCTTCGTCTTTCATGCCTTTACCCCCTCACTGATTCCCTAGACTCCCATTGTAATCTATTGTACCACCTGCGCGCCTCATTAAATATGCTTTTTTCCCTTCAGCCACTTCCGTCCCCCACCAGGGGCCTCCAATAAAAGCTCACTGAGGGGAAATCGAAAACAAGGACCCCACATATATTAGTAACGAGCCAATATTTCCTTCCCCCCCAACTCGTTAAATACCCCAACTTCCACGCCAATGTTAGGCTTCCCTTCAGGACATTCTTGCATGGGGGGTTTGCAGCATTCGAGGGGCACATTCATCCCTAAAACTATTTCTCCCTCGTAACCCCCTGTTCAGTGTGGGGCCATTAAGGGCCCTCCATGTTGATGGTTTGTCGGGGAATCTTCGCGATTGAACGTCAGCAGCCTCGAGGTGAATTCCAGGCTCGTCTTAGTTATAAACTGCAAAATTGCATCGCCAAAATAAGACTATCATCCTTGCAGGCCCTAGGCCAGGCCAGTTCGGCAATGCAGATTCTTTGTCGTTGAAACTCATGTGTTGCGGTAAACCCAGACACTGAGTTGCTAAAGTTATTGAAGCAGCGTTGCTCAGTTTTTGAATAAAGACAAAAATTTGGCACACGAAAATGAACAACCATACTTTTATTGCGATTTTGTTCATGTACACTTGCGTGCAAAAAAATCGACTCGCCTGCATGAATCGACTAAAAATGAGATTTTCCCAGAAACCAAATGTCCGATTTAAAATCGGAAAAATGTGTTTTGTAGACAATTTATTTCTCTTTATAATTCGCCTACTGTGAAAAGGATTTCTGTTTAATTTCTCTGGAGAATAGCTGTACAACTTGTGCGGTTAATTTTTGGTATAGTGGTCATCATTTCATCGAGAAACCATTAATTAACAATGTCTGGATGTGTTCATTAAGCTCTGGTAATCAAATTGTATTCAGAAACACTTTTATAGCCATAGGGGTACAAGAATGCATATGCCATGAATAAAGCAAATTTGGGTTGCTATAGTTCGGCATTTTGCGCCTCGATTACGCATAAGGAATTTTATGCAATTAGGCGAATTATAAAGAAGAATAACTTGTCTACAAAACTTATTTTTCCGATTTTAAATCGGACATTTGGTTTCTGAGAAAAACACATTTTAACTCGATTCATGCAGGTGAGGCTATTACAGCTCTGTACGTAATTTTTTTAAATGCAAAATGTGATTGGTGATGTGTCTAAAATATCCAATCTACCTAGTTCTTCGGAAATTGCAGAGAAATTATGTACGCAAAATTTGGCCCAAAATGGTGGATTCAAAATGGGAGCTTTAAGATGCCCTTGTGCAGAATTATTTTTTGAATTTTTCAAAGTGAAATTGAGTAGTGTAGGAAAAGTTCTCTGAATCAACTTTGAATAATTTTTTAGCAAGTGATGCTGCTTACATTTTGATACTGACCAAATTTATCAATTAAAATGCATTTAGTTGTCATCGATTTATGATTCATATTTTAGTTTGATTTAGTAATGTTGGCAAAAAGTGCTGGCCATGACACCATTTGATAAAATGTGTGGCGTGAAGAATTTAGGATGTGGTGAAATCTGAACCTGAATTTCAGAAGGGTTCGATGAAATAACAATAAATACTTATTTTTCTATCTTCATGTTTTATGAAATAAAATCCTCCTCACATTTTATGAAATAAGGCAATTTGATACATACACTGATACAGAATTGACTTTCATTTGCAGTATGTTTCTGAAAAATTTGAGCATCGCTAATTTATTTCCACCACTAATTGTATTTGCTGATAATATGCGACTTTGGTATGTGTTTATGAACAAAGCTTTGTTTTGGAAAGGTTTGATAGAAAACATGTAGTCTGAAACATTGGCAGTACTTCTGCTGAAAGATTTAAAAACGTAAAATGATCATGTTCTCATGATTATTGGCCGTTGAGTACGACTTCGTTTCTTAATACATCGCTTCCTAGTCGATAAGACGAGATACTAGTTGCTTACCCTTCCAAATTAGTGCAACATATTTGAATTTACGTTTTTACGACCATAATGACCAACTGCTTCAGTCCATGGTCAGTTCATGGTTAGGTTGCATAACCATGCTTAAGTAGATGTTAGTCTCAAAACGAGACTAGCGTCATCTAACGAGTATCTCATCGTCCAATTGCACACTACAGCAATAATGGTGGCCACAATGTCATGAATGTTTCTGAATTTATGATTTTGGCACGCGAATTATGCTGACCAAATTGTTGAATTTCCATCCTAAGTAATCTGGCGAATGAAATTAAGCTTAGAAAGAAAAGTCTCGCTTGTTTAACTGACTTTGTGGGCTCAGTACTGGCAGTACATAGAATGGCATCGAATTTTTCGTTTATATTGCCTATTGCCTCGAAGGGAATATAAAACGGATATCCGTTTTCCAGTGGATTCGTGCGACGCCGCCATCAGATAGGAAACATTTGCAGGGGTTAGTGATCTCACTAAAATTTTATGCTCCCACAGAAACTGGATTCGGGTGTTTCTTGATTCGGAACTGCAGGAGGAAGATGCCCGAAGCCAAAGAAAATATAATTTCGCGATGAAAATATGACAAATTTTAATCCCATAAAACCTCGGATTGATGCGGCGCACTCGTACGTGCACATTCATGTACATGTAGCACCAAACGGTGTACCTAGGCCTACTTTTTCAGACAATTTCACAGAAAATCTTAAGATGTTCTCCACAGTTTTGCGTTACAGCTTCTTCGCGTTTGAGAAAATTAAAGCGCGGATTTTTGGCGGAATGTCTAGAATGACTTTCGAGTGAGACGATCCTTGAATTGCTGAGCGTGACCGAGTGAAATCAACGAAAATCACCTATGAGTAATTCTTCCCAAAAACTTCTCAGAACGTTCAAATCCTGGAGGAGCATATTGTTAAAAGTAAATCTAATTGAACATAGTCATTTTCTCGGTTTTGTTTGGTGTGGTTCTGGTACTATTCAAATCTACAAATGCAAGTCAGCATAGATAATTAAGAGATTTTAACAAATTTTACGTCACAAACTTTTTACCTCCATAATGAAATGTCACATCAATGCTTATTCGTAGGGTGATAACATTAGTTACACTGGTACTGTAATATGAGAATTTTAATAAGATTATTCAAGAATGATTCATGAATGATGAATGATTACTGTAAAATGTAAGTACATGCAATTCACGGAACTAAAATAGTGTCAGTACAAATCTCGTTGCATATGTTGACCACCTCCTTACGTTAATCAGTTAGGTGGTCAACTTATAGAGGTTCTACAGTACTAGGTTTGTTCACCTCTAGTTAATACCCTTCCTTGTATTACCTATTTGGGAAGAGCATCTCCTTTCTTATCAGGAAATACGGAAAGGAGAAAGAAATCCTGACTGCAACCTATCTAAATTAGTGTTATTATGTGCATTTGTATGAACTTCTTAATTTAGTAACGGTTTGACTGGCTAGCCTGCTCGAATTTGATGAAGACTCCACATGTGCCACAACGTTGATATTAAAGGAGGTTAAACGGTCTTACTAGCAATCGAGGGACATTGTTATTAGGGTATTAACACCAACCCTTGCACCAAACTCATGCTGAGTTCAGTAATCTGCTAAAATGGCCAATTTTGACGTCAGATGGAGGGGCCATTCCTCTGGACACAGCTAAAAGACAGTCATTTGCAGCCTGAATATATGCACTGATAAACCTCATTCATTTATTCATTTATTTACTTGATTTGAATGAGCTCGTTAACATACAAATACTACCATTTTTGATTTTTATCTAGTGTTTATATTTGTATTTACAGGGAAAAATGGTTTTTAAACACTAGACTATTTTCAATTTCTATTTGTATTAATTACCTCACAGTTAGCATTAACGGATTAAAACCGGCATAGGAAAATTACAGAAAAGTAAATATCACCCTGGGAGGCTTTTCGGACACCCTGTAGTTTGCAGTCACATTATTCTCTATTTAAACAAGCCAAACGCTCGTTTTGATTTGGCGTGATTAATGCGATTAATTATGTGCAAAAAGATGAGTGAAAAATACATATGTAAAACAGCTAAACTCTGCCACACTGAATGTTAAGCGGATTAACTAAAGAAATTAATGACAGAAACGAAAGAAAACATTAACGAAAACATCAGCAAGTAAGCGTAGTTAAGCTAATATGTCTACTTCATTACCATTTCTGTTAATTGAATTAGTTTTCTCTCGTATGTTGTTTCGACGCCTTGCGTTGAAGGGTTTGAGTTAATTGTGATTATTTTAGAGTGAATCTGGAGCGGAATTACGTGTCCAAACTTGAAGAAACAAATCATGTGCAAAAAAATATTTTTCTTTGAAAATCCCCACCTACTGACGCAGCAGTTTAAAGATTAATCTAATCTTCATGATGAAACAAATTTTGCTATTGTTTTTTCCTTACAATTTTAGAGTATTAAAATTGCAAATGTATGCCTATTGGCACACAGGATTATTCTTGAATGTTAACGAATTTGAATTTTGAAATTTTTTCATCGTGCTAAAATGGAGGAGTTGCATCCTTCACTGCCATATCTATAACATCTTTGCATTCTTCGTTCTGTAGAACCTCCAAAATTGTCCACCTCCGTATGATGACCACATTTTAACTGATTGAACGGTCACCACATATTACTCAATAGAAGGTGACCTCTACATGTTGACCACCTGCACCTCTGTATGTTGTTTGGTGACCACTTGGATTATGACATACCATAGTAATTTACGCTCTGTATCTTGACCAACATTGTCTAAACATGTAAAGTCGGGGATGATGAAATATATTGGCTGCTTGCAAAACTTTTACTGTAAACCCCTGAAGTGTACCTGTCTCTACAGAAGTACAAGACTTCATTTTAAATCCATTTGTACCCCTGCTGTACCGTACGTGTAATTGCTGAATAAATTTGCAGCACATAATCTATACTGGTACTGTATTATGACCATTTTAACAAGATTACTCATGAAGGCAACATACCATAAAATGTAAGTACATGCAGTACATGGAAATAAAATCCTGTGTCAGTACAAGAATCGATCCACATGTTGACTCCTTATGTTAATCAGTGGTCAACTTGCAGAGGTTCTAGTCTATATACTAGGGTTTAACACATAATTACTATGTTAATTGTTTAGTTTTACACAGTCTGATTTGAAATTTTCATAAAAGATTTTCTGGTAGTTTCTGCATTTGCAAATGTAATCACGCAGCAAGATTCAAGTCCGATTGCGCAGATACTCGTTAAGGTTATTCGCTGATTAAAGCTGGTTGCAGATGGCAGTTTTCGCTGTTATCAGCCATTATATACCGTTTTGTATCTATGAATAAATGTAACGAACATCCGTGCAATCTGCTGCCAAACTAATATACTGAGCGTTGACTGAGGTCACAATGATACACGCTTTCCAACTAAATATTTCATTTCTTTGGCTACTGTTTTGCACCCAATTATAATTGAATTAACAAGGCTGTTTCACGGGGTTGAGCAGATGTAATATAAATTTAGGCCTACTGGGAAATGGGGGATGGAGAAATCAATATGTGGCCCAGATAAGATCGAAGTCTGGCAATGTATGCGTGTTTTTGGGGGAAAATATACGGCTTGCGAAGGGAAATTCAATTAAACGCCATGTTAGGACATCATAAATATAAATGCCCAACAAGCATAATTACCATGTTAATTGTTTAGTTTTTACATATTTCTTTTCAAGGATGAAGCTGAAACGATAACATCTTATGTATATTTTTAATTAAAATGAGTGATTCTGTGGAGGGGGTATATACACCCCCTTTGTTGTTTATGGGGGTAGTAAAGTACCCTTGAATTCAAACACGCACAGTCAAACGGTAAATTTGACATGCTAAAACATGGGAAAATGGGGTTATAAGCATTATACAGGGTGGCCATAATCTTGAAACGTAGATATTTGTAATACGAGGGTATTATTTGCATCTTAAAGTTTAGGACACCCTGTATAACCCTCTATGGAAAACAACCGCCAAATTTCGTCAAATAGTTTTTCATTTTTATCTTCAAGCATCTTTTCCAAATCTGCTAAGGGCATTATCATAATATGCATTAGCATAATAACAAAACAAGCTTATTTACGTGTTCATTTTAATATTCGTCGAAATGTACAGTGTATGCCTAATATATAAATCGTGCAGATACCAGTTTTGATTTAGTCCCAGTATATTGCTGTGTCCTCATTAATGTCAGATAATAATCATCATGATTTAACTTTTTACGTGCTTTTGTATGTTATGTGGTTTAAAATTATTGTTGTCTTGCAGATTACTAATTTAACTAATTTGTGGTTAGTTTGAATATGATATTTATGATCCAATTTGTAACATGGACCATGCCTGGGAGTAAATTATTGTTTAAACTAGTAAATTTCAATTTAGAAACTAGTGGTAACCACTTTCATCAAAGAGACACATCACAACATCATGCTTTTCTCACTAAATCGCATTTAAAGATAAAGTTAAAACATTTTTTACGCTCCTACTTATATTTCGCCAAACTAAGGTTTATTTTTTAAATCTTTTTTAAAGTAATTTGATGCCAAAGGTTAGAATTTCACATAAATTTTTTGTGAATAAATTATAACTCATCAATTCTTCGATTCCCTGTCATGTTGCCTTGAAATTATGGGACCTTAAAAGTAAATCCAGTTCAACTCATACGAGCCTGTCCCACTCCCAAAAGTTTTCAATTAAAAAAAAGTTACAACACATCAGCGTTCCTTGATATTATGGGTCCTTAAGTCATCAATCAAAAATCGTCGAATTGAGCGAAATTTGAATTAACCCAGTTCAACTCAGCGTTCATACGACCCTCCCCACTCCCAAAATATGACATAGATGTAATACTTGAACGTTCCCCAGGTGGAAAGTACATGTAACTCAAATGTACCAGACATTTCAGTTCAAATTACGTATACAGTGTAGCAAGATGCAATACGTGTAATACTTGAACGTCCCCAGGTGGAAAGTACATGCAACTTAAATACACAACACATGTCAGTAAAAATTACGTATACATTGTAGTACAATGCGGAATCGTGCTGAACTGTCATCAAATAAATTTGGTGTAAGTTTTCAGTAAGTTTTCAGTAACATAGTCGAAGAATCATCATTTCAAGCGTATGACACGTGGAATAAAAATGGTCTATTTGATTCAAAAAATGATATTTTCACTCTTAAAAATGCTCTTTACTGAACAAACGGCCGATAAAACGATGTGACAGTTTTAGCAATACAGCGTATCTCTTATGTTTAATGCTCTTGTCTTGGATTGTTCTTAACCTTCGTTGTTTGCCTGCTGAACTTTTACTGCTGAATTTCCACCATCTTCATGCACGTTGCCAAAGCCAAATTCGGCTATGTGAATACGTGACGCTTAAGTAACCTTTCGTACTAACCCTCGGTGCTCGCACTTAGTAAGCCAAGGATCTTTTCTATGTTGATTTTTATTGGTATTACCATGGTAATGGCGAGTCGGTGAGGGAGCGCTTTACTGCATCGTCTCGTGTGCAATTTCATCACCATCTGGTGTAAACCCACTCGTTTTATGTAAATGAGATACATACTCTCGCGCTGCAAACTGTAATTCAAACAGAAATAGGAAAACACAACTTTGGACGAGTGGATTTCATGGGTGCAATAGAAAAGAAAACACGCTTGCCACACCGAGCTATGGGATCGTTTTTTCCAATGTAAACTAAAAAAAAAATTGAAGAAAAAGCTCAAATTGACCGAATTTGTGTCCATTCTTTCGTTCCCTAACCATTTTCGTGCTCGTAAATTCAACATGAAATTCAGCGAAGTACATGTACTTGCGTAACCCTGATTGCTTCATGCAACATTGATGGATACAACGTCGTGCGGAAAATTTCCTGCGGTGAAATTTTTTGCAAACCATTTTCAAACTGATAGCAGAGAAACTGATTGCAAAGTGGTTGTAATCTAACTGATGATATTTGTTTAAGATGTAACCAGTTTGCAACTGGCTTTGTTACTGTTGGTTGCAAAATCAGATCATCGGACACCTTCTCAGCTAAATGGGAGAACGATCTGCAATACATTATACAGGGTGTCCAAAAGTCGAACACTGAAGTGATCGTATGCTTTAGCTCAGACTAAAAGCCGTTTTCACTTACTGAGACAATCAATTTACTGTCATTTGTCCATCAATGAGAAACAAAGATAAAATTGATTTTTTTATATTGGTGAGCAATTTTTCATCCGAAACTGATTGCTATACAGCACATTTCAAATATCTTTTCATGATCAGTAGTTAATTTAGTTTTGTAAACAAAAATCCGTACTGTATTACAATGTTTAATTTGCTATCAGAAATTGATTGCTATATAATTTAAAATACGTATTCAATGCCATGCAGGATTTATCGCTAATATTAGTTTACCACAAATTTTAAAAAAAACACTGTTTACCATCAGTTTGCAATCAGTTTGTTACATTAATGGAGTATTGATTTCCGGCCCAAATTTCACGTTCTATGTTAAATTATGTTTAATAACGTGACCGATTTTTTAGGTAATAAAACAGCAACAGCATACTAGGCATGGGGGGAAGTAAAACCCCTATGACCGGTGTTTCAAAAGACTTTTCATTCGTGTTACACGTGACAATTTCGAAGATCTTTTTAAACATATTTTTTTTTAAGAATTCACTTGGGAACATCAACAAAATATTCAGTATTGGCGATCTCCCAGGCATGCAGAACATGCACAGCTGTTTATAAGGACATGACACTTGGTGCTAATTTGGCTGGGGAAGGATAACTGGTTACCAAGGATATACATTAAATGAATCCTGGTGGTGAATAGTAAAACTGCTTGTCACTGAGTTGGTAAATGGCATGGTCTGCTATGATAACTGCACACGTTTGTGGCTCTGTTGGTTGTTGTTGCAATGATAACTTTTTGATTTTGGGGTGGCTCTGACTTTACCATCTGAACAAATATCTGAAAGAGAATGACATTGGATGATGGGTATTTACCTCTAACCCATACAGCACACTCATTATACAGTAAGGAAATACATCTGACACAGACCTAGGGTCTGATGTTTAATGAGGTAAATGCACCTTTCTACTTTAGGGTGTCGACATTCACTTGTCGTTGACCTTTGACCCACACTATAGGGTTTGATGTAGTAACGAGTGACGTTCTCATATCACATCTGAACCAAACCACGATCTGATGGAGTAAGGCTTAGGGTAACAAATAGAAGGTGAATGCAAGGCAAACACTACTTTGCAAATTAAGTACAGTAGAACGTCCAAAGTTGACGACCTACCCATCTTCACCAACCTCCCTATGTTGACCACATTTTAACTGATTGAACGGTCACCACATCAACTCAATGGAAGGTGACCTCTACAACTTGACAACCTGCAGATCTGTATGTTGTATGTTGACCACTTGCACTACGACACGCACTAGTAATTTACTCTCTGTATGTTGACCAGCATGGTCTCAACATGTAAAGTCGTATATGAATACATTTATTGGCTGCTTGCAAAACTTATACTGTACACCCCTGAACAGTAATTGTCTCTATAGCGGTTCAAGAGTTCATTTTGATGCCCTTCAGTATCCATATTGTACTGTAAGTGTAATTGCTGGATACATAGCAACACATGTAAAAAGCCATGTACAAGTCTCGATCCAATGTTGACCACCTCCTTATGTTAACCAGTTTGCGACAGTCCCTTGGGTGGTCAACTTACAGAGGTTCTACTGTAACTATTTAATACACGATAACTTTTAGATTTGATTTCATCGCTGGCACTTGGATCATAACAATCTTAACCACGTTTAGTGACTTACATGCATTTTTGGTGTTTAGTTAGTTAACTGAAATGTATTTCCTCGCCATGAGTTAAGGGTTTGGCTCAACCAGTCAATGGTTTTTCAAAATTGTTACAAATCCTAGATTAGCTTTTGAAATTACACTTCCTCCAACTAGCAATTGAAGTGTTTATCTGCAGCCTATACACGAGCGTACATGTGCAGTCGTGGGAAGTCTCACTTCACTGAAATTCAATAATTAAACACATTCCTAAAATTCCTCACCATATCTGTATATCAAAGCAAACAGTGGCCCACTTGCGTAGTGCGAATACGTCGAGGATCCGTGATTATGCCGATTTCTTGATTAAATTTAATGAGACGAGTGCATTAGGGTGGTTTCGAAAAAAAAACTGAAAAAACAATGAAAGGTCTGTTGAAAGTCATTCGGTTTCTCAAAGGGTTTTTGTGTGGTTCTCTCCACTTCTGCATGCATAAACCAACGAAACCCCATCGACAAATTAATGCAAATGCCGTCTGTGAATGCTTTTAATTGTGCTGTTATTCTTTTGGAGAATTTCAGGTAATTAGATTTCGTCTTCGAGGTGTCGTAATTTTCCTTGCATGTTTTACTGCGTTTTGCTGGCTTGAATGTTATGTCAAATGGTAAAATGGCCCTTTAATGTCTGTTGCAGAGGCTGTTAGTTGGTTTAATAAAATCTTTAAGAATGTTATGCATTATTTCAGGGTTAAATTCATGTACATGTACATCAAAGAGGCCATTGTCTCATTGACATCTCTGCTAAATTGAATTTAATATTAAACTTAAGGTCAAAAATGCGCATAATTTTTCAACGTGTTGTTTAATGTGTAATTTAAAATCATTTGGTCAACGTTAATAATCAGGGAAACGATATGCATCGTATTGTACATATATTTGTCAGTAAAAATTCGCTCATAAGACAAAATTCCATGACCAAGTTGTAAATTTCATGACTTTTTCATGACCATAATGTAAATTTCATGACTTTTTCATGACCATAATGTAAATTTCATGACTTTTTCATGACCCTGATGTAAATTTCATGACTGATGACCCTGATGAAAATTTCATGACTTCTCCATGACTTCCATGACCGGTAGACATCCTGCTTGTCATAATTGGGTTTGGGTGTTCAACATATGAAAGCCATATCCACTTCTAATAAAGTTTATTTTAATTTTATCAAAGCATGACAATTTTTTTCCAATAATAAGTCCTTGACATTTCGATATTGGAGCATGTTAAATCCTGGCCTGCACTGCAAATTTCATCTGAAAGGTTCATCCTTGAATGCGTGGTCGTCAGACAATTTCGAGGTTATTTTTCGGAGCAAATGATTTTTCTTCAACTTTCACATTCAAAGGTTTCGCTCAGTTTTATTCATATCGGTCCATGTCGTTACTTCACCGCTTAACGCCATAAATGCCGCACTATGAATCAACAACTCGTAATCTTTGCATTTTATGGATGCAAAAGAGACATAAACTGAATTTTATTAGTTTTGGATTTACAGATCGATTTTTACCGAGGAAAATCGTCTGCCCTCTCGCTAACGACTTTTAGATCGAAGATGAACAGCCAGTGAACTTCTCAGGAAATATAAAATGCCCCAATAGTTCAAAAAAGGCGATTTATCAAAATTAATCTGCTTCGTTCTAGGAATTTTCTTCTTCACGAAGGGAAGAAAGTATTTAAAAATTGTTCGGGAACAACAGCGGTTGAATCTTCGGGGAATATCTCGTATAGCCACAAATTAATCAGCACTGAGAAACTTGCATATCTTTAAGGCAGATATATGTGAAGTGAAATATTTGCTGCACTGCGGTCTACTGAATAAAACTATCAATTTCATTAAACTAATGAAACTGATTGCAGTGTTTAAACTCCAATCACATTTGCTCTCTTCTGGTGCTACGTACATGTATCAAGCCCTAGACTGGCCACGTATAAACAGTTATTATAACAATTGCTGCAGGCCATTATTTTTGGATATTGCTATTAATAGGTGCCATTAGATCCAGACGTGCTGATGCAGGTTCATAAAAGCACAAACTGGCTTGCAATGAGTTTGCAGGAATATGGCAGGATGGAAATATCCGGGAAGTACGAGGTCACGTGTAAATTCACATTATCTAAATTGCATAAATTCTTTGTTTATACCCAGTTCTTAAATGCCAAATAGTTGTGGTTGATATTTAAGACGTATTTATTCGAACTAAGAGGAAGTTAAAGTATTTCCCCCCCTCAAAATCGTTATTGTAGGACACCCACCATCGTCATTACTTTCACACACCTCTCCAAATGTTGATATCATTCTTGAGCAAAATTTGTGTAAAATTACATGGATTTTAGCCCACATTTCTATCAGTTATGTAGTAAGACTTGTCGTATTAACGGTAATTTTATGGAAGCTTTAACAGAAATAATAATTATTTTTAGATACTACCCCAAATGATGACATCATTTTTGTACACAAAAATTTCGAATTGAGCGAAATTTGTTTAAAAATATATTGACTTTAACCCATATTTCTATAGTAATTAAAGGATTGCTATGTTAGCGACAATTTTATGGAGTACCAGAAATAATGACTTTATAAGTATATGTTAAAAATCATCGTTGGCGAAACTTTTTGCAAAATTACATCACAAATGATGGATTTAAGTCCCTTACACACAATGATTTTTAGTTATCAGTCTAGCTGTCGATAAAATGAGTTAATTTATCAGCTACATGATGACATCACTACCAACCTGTTGTTGTTTGAGATTGTTTAAAAAAATTCGGTAACAGCGTTTCATTAATATTATTTTAATAGATTTATGGCTCACATTTCATCATTAAAACGTGCTTTTGAACCCGGAAACTTAAACTATGTCCCTGGGAAACTCAGGGACTTTTTTCAGACATTTATTATTGAGCCTTGTTCACACTTAAGCCATAATCAAGGTTTTTGAAAACAATTTACTCAAACTGTTTCCCTTTTTCAAGCAAGGAAACATGTTTGAGGAAGCATTTGAGGCATTTTTCCAAAACACCATTACTTGCTAGAAACCTGGATACGTTTTGAGGAAATCTGTATCCAGAAACCATGTTTCTAAGATGTTTCCTATGAGACATAACAGTTCAGAATTTTACTATGCCTCTTGTTTTATTGGCCAACTTCTGTTATTCTGTGTATCGTGTGTGTATCACAAAACGTTTCAGCTGTTTCTGATCCTGTATACTTTTGTTGACGATTTCTAACCGTGATTTTCGTCATAAAGCAGTATCCTACACCCAGGTTTCATTCTGGCCACGTTTTATTTCTTCCTAAAAGTTTCTTTCCTGTCGGATGAGCGCAGTTCTCATCTGAGGAAAAAAAATTGTACGAAATTACTTAAAATTGAAGAGCAATATTGCGTCGAAGTGTCCATAAATTGACGTAGTTTCGAGCTATTTAAGTGGAGGGAAGAGCGAGACGAGTGACAAAGATGCGAGGGTTTCAAACCCCGAAATATCAACCTACTTGGGCGCAAAATATGCTCTGAAAATCAAAAATTTTCGTCATTTTTCAGGGTTCTAAAATAATTCATTGCTCGTTTCCAGCTTATTTGACTGCAGGCCTAAGACCGATTGAAAATGTATTTTTTCGAGCAGAAAAAAACTAGCTCGTTGAGACGTATGAAAAAGACAATTGAAACTAGAGTTGCCTCCCCCGGGAATCATTAGGAACCCTATAAAATCCGCTGTTTCTGAATTGGAGCGAAAATTTTTTGGCGCAAACTCCGTGTAACGAAACCCAGTGTTACCGCCACTGTAGCGATCAGGGCGTTGCTGAAACGCTGCGATCCATTTCCGAAATGATCAAAACGATTCAATCTTGAACCCATTTTGAAGGGTTTCGAGAAAAAAAATGATGGAGCTTAGATTCCGATATCTTATTTGTGTTGAACTTGCGTGCCTAGAATGATGCCCCCTTTGTAGGGGGCGTGAGTTTCAAAGAAAAATTATTGGAAGAGGAATTGAGGGTCATTTCGTTGTTTAAGAAAACTCAGGAAATCCTAAGGAAGTCGTTGGAAATTCTCAAATGGGCAGAAATAATTACTTATGGGTTGAGAGATTTCTAATGCTTCGTACGCGTCAAATGTCAAATTCAAAAACAAATGAGATTAAGGGAACGTTGAAATACTGTCGTCTCAAAATCACCAGTAATTGCTAAGGAAATAGTTGAAAATTCTGAAATGGGCAGAAATGATTACTACTTGGGTTGAGAAGTCTTTGATGCTTTGTACGTGTCAAATGTCAAATTTGTTTATGGGAAAATTAAGGATGGTTTCCAAAGATGTAAAGCTGTAATGATGGATGTTAATTGTTTATGGGAACGTTCAAATATTGTCGTCTCAAAATCACCTGAAAATGCTAAGGAAATCGGGGACAACTCTGAAATAAGCAGAGATTGCTCATGGGTTGAGAAATTTCTGCTGCTTCGTACGTGTCAAATGTCAAAATTCAAACAACAAATTGGTTTAACCCACATGTAACGGTAATGCATTTATAAATGCATTTTAAGAAATGCATTATAAAATGCATTTTAAAATGTATGTAGATTGAGACAGACTTAGTTTCAAACTGTATTGGCAAATATATTTGAAAATGCATTTCTGAATGCATTTTAAAATGTGCTTTTAAGCAGAAAATTGAGTTCAAAACATTAATTTGAAAATTATGAAATGGGCAAAAATAATTGCTGTTAGGTTGACAAAATTAGGATGTTTCGTGTCAATGTTACATTCGTGTTAGGAAGCGTTCAAATATTGTCGTCACAACATCGTGATTTTCCGAACCCCTCCCTTCCTGGGTCAGAACCAATCTTAATTTTTGACCCACTGACCCTGACTCTCATGGATCCTCATAATGACTTCATGGATCCGAAAAATCGTGATTTGAGCGAAAATGTTGCCAAAATTAAATCAAGAACAATGGATTCCAGGATTCAAAATCCAAAATTAAAGAAAAATAAATAAAAATAAAAAGACGACATCTGCAAATCTTATACAAAACTGGATTAATGGTTTTTAAATAACTTCTTGATTTTTAATAAATATGACTCACCATTGGTTCACCCCCTCCAGCTTGTCATCATTCCTCACTAGTTGACCACCCCGTACCCCTACGATGATGACAAAGCACTTGAAAGTTCCCTTAGCCATATTGTTGCCATAATGCTACGTGTGAAATGGCATTATGATATAATGTTGAACGTTCCCTAAGCCTTATCGCTATACCATAATGCATTTAACTTTCTCTGATAACATTTTTACTTTGGACTATGTAGAACCTTGTTGTTTGGTCAGAGGCCTGTTGATATCAAATAATGCAAGCAGGGGGTTAGTGTAGATTGTCCTTTGGGGTCTGTTTGTCTGTGATGCATGCCTCACGAGTCATGATGATGCATGCAAGAGATTGTTCTCAGAAATTTCAGCTTTATAGCAACTTCATTTATTACGATTACCCAGAAGTCAGGGCTGTGAACTCAACCCACACCGAAACCCCCAGTGGCAAACTGTAGTATAAAAACATGCATTTGATTAAAATTTCATATTGTGGGATATGTCATGAATTTTGAAGGATATTCGAGATGAGTATCTCGTGTGTTCCAGTTGATGATTCCCTTTACTTCAACTACTTGTATACGATCTTGCTTTTACTTTTTCTGCCCTTACTTGGCTGTTGAAACCATGTATATTTTATGTGGTAGGCCCCGTGTTGAGCACGACTCCAAAACAAAAGCGCCATAAGGCAGTTTTAATGCTGTTTCGCTGGCGTATTCATAGTGGCAAATTATAGCTTTTCCTCCTATAAAATGGTCCTAATAAACCCAGGTCGCCGTATCCCATCCGGTAATCATTCGCTGCAACAACGCAAATGCGACCCATTAATAATCCCAGCTCGCATTTTGCGTACGCAGGAGAGCATCGACGAAATCATTTCGATTATAATGAAAATTTAGCAATATCACGTAGCAAATCTGCGAAATGAGGGGGCCCTGGGGCCATCTTAACTACAATTCGAAACAGATTTTTGTTCAAATTTCATGGACTATTATCAGACTAAATAATTCTGCGGAATGGGTGGCATACAGTGCGTGTGCAAGTGTATTTCGTCAAAATGAGTTGAAAAGTTTTTCAATTGTTTTGTTTCGAAATATCTATAATAATTTTGCATTTGTATTGATTCACCATTACTTGAACGTGTCAGTGTGTTGTTTAAAATTGTTCACATCTGGCATGCTTAGGGCTGACTTCTTATATTGTATCGAAGGGAAATTTTAATTTTTTAACATTTGTACGTTCCTTTGATAGATTCGTAACTCAGTTTGAATATACACCTGTACTATATTTTATGCACTATTCCAAATATGCAGCAAATATTTAATTTCAAATCTTATCGAGTGGAATTGAATGACAACTGTCCTAGCTTTTGCCATTTACCCTTTTGCTTTTTGTTTTCAGTTTTTGTGTGACTGAGCTAACGTAAACCTAAAATAAAAACAAAACGATTTTTTTTCTGCTGCCTATCCTATAGGCAATCACTACAAGATTACGAGCCGTTAGAATCCACTTCATGGCGCAGGGCATAAAGTAATAGAAAACCAAGAGAAATTTACATTTTGCCTGTATTACGACAGCTGGGACATATACATGTATTATTGAACTGTCTCTACTCATCAAGTACAGTTCAGAAATATACATTTATCATTTGTGTACATTTGGAGCAGAGCATGCAAAGTATTGCCCAGTTTATTACGTTTTTTCTTGTTCATGATTTCCAATACACGTACACGTACATGTTCATGATTTTTATATACATGTACACGTTGATGTTCATGATTTTTATATACA
>JAQGAF010002984.1:0-19595 GCA_034687865.1 Kryphioiulus occultus
CCCCCCCCCCCCCCCCCTCCTTCCAAAAGAAAAAAAAATTTCATTAAGCTTAAGCTGTACTTGATACCAATGTAAAAGCTAAACGCTCTTTTTCAAACTTAATTGTCATGATTTTCGTGGTCACAAAAGGGAATTAAGCACAGAAATTAATACGTCTTATTTATGCCCCAATTAACAATTGAACGCTTCCAGGAAAGCGTTGGGTTATTAGTCCTAATTTATTCGATTTGGAAAAAACATTGTGAAATTACTAGCCTGTTTTTAGCCACTGGGTGCAGCAACTTATAATGAATGGTTAACTCCTATTTATGCCAGAAGTTCTAGGTCTTTCAAAACCTGCATGATTTGGCACTGCTGAAAATGGCGAAGAGTTCCGGAAAATGTTTATTGCATTTTGCTGTCGTTTTATGGGTATTAACCGTATGGTCGACCGGACATTTCGCTTTATATTCGACCTTAACTGTGTTCGGATCGGTCTGGTCCACAAAATTGCACCACACCTATACCATAAAGTTCGTTTGTGGTGAGTTTAAATTACCAGAACTAAACGCAATTTGACTAAACGTCAACCTTTGAACTTTGAAACGAAACGAAGCAAGTCAATGGAAAATGCAGTTAAAGGTTTGATATAATAAAAATACTCTAATTTCTTCGACATCAGTAGTTGTTTGTTGGTACTTGATATTACTGTTCGGTACATCATCCATATTTATTAGAACAAATTTCTCATCGTTACCCAATATAAGAAAATTGTTTGGCATTCTTTAACCATTTCATCAATGCCAGCTTTAGCAGTTGCCCTAAAAAGCATGAACTTCGAATATACTCCGTTCATTTTATTCCAACTTTCTTAACATCGAGTGTTTGCTGGTGTACTGTAAGTAATGCAAACTGGAGTTGAATTGAATTTTATTTGTGCGTTTTCATACTGTGTATGTACATTGTAATTCATACATGTCGATGTATGTCAAAGGTATTTCTTTTTTTTTTAATACATAGTTGTTTCAATTTGACGCATTGAAGTGTATTTGGAATTAACAATTTCCAATGAAATAATTTCAACAATGGTCTTTTAATATCAAATTAGACATGCATGGGTAAATTCTACGCAATATAAAGAACTAATAATGCTTCACAGATTCACCTACAGTATTTGGCGAAAAATATAATAGTGAACTGGAATTTCGAATATACATGTACGCCCTGCTCCAAGTGTGCACAGAATATGTATTTTTCAATTGAGTAGAGTTGAATGGTGTTTTTTGTCGCTAGCCTAGCCAAAAGTAGCCGAAACGGAATTTATTTACAGTGGCTGCCCTTCCACAAGGCAATCACTGTCAGCTTTCGAGCCGTAAGGAGAAGCCCACTTTCTCATTGTGTCTATAGCACAGCTGGGCAGCAGCAGTGTCTTTGCTAGCTGTTTTATTTGGTTCGAATTGCAAATGTATCTCCAGAATATGAGTGAGTTGTGAAATATGCATTCACTTTTGAAAAGATATGAAAATCTTCAGCATTGACATTTGAGCAAATGCGGCAACCTTGAACCCCGGGGCTGATGCATTTATACATGCACATACCGATATACAGATATGTATTTACCATGCAGAATGAAAAATGGGAATAAACTCACTGCATAAAGCGCAAATTCTTTTATGCGAGGAACGCCTTCCGTGACTATTTCATCAAGGCCCACGAAATGTTCTGTTCATGTTTATAAAAAAAATTCCCACTTTTATCATTTTATTTGTAAAATAGAAAGTGGCGCATGTTGTACGATTTTTATCAGACTTTCTGAAAAGGAAATGTCGCTGGAGACAGTCATACAGGCGTTCGGTGAAATATAGTCCAAGTCGTTTATTTTTATTTGGAGTCTGGTCTTGACTTTGAAATATGTATCAGCTCTTTATCAGGCTTGTAGGCGCATTCCAGAGGAAGGGAACGACTCTTTAAGTGGTCAGAATATTAAATTCCGGCATTTTAGATTATGGCAGTGATAAGAGCAATGGAAATCTTTGACAGGATTTTAACTAATAACATTAAAACTGGTTAAACTAATTTTAATATGCAGAGCAAATTAAGTTGCGTACATTCGCAGACATTGCATTAGCGAGACTGAAAATTCATCACGGCTAAATTGCCAGACTGAAATATGACACTGCTACGAAACAATAGCAAAAAGGGGAGGCATAAAAGGGGGCAAATAACTTGCGCACGCTGGCTCAAGTGTTCAGTTCGGCATGGACGTCGTATCTCCAACAATCTTATCGCTCTGAGAACCCAAGAAACTATTAAGTGTCTATGGATTTTGGGGTTTCAACAGGAGCGAGGGCACTGCCTCCTGAAATCACGATTCGAGAAACAAGGTCATTAAATAAGCTAATGCCTTATTTTGGAAAAAAAAATTGCCGCAGTGATTCCAATGATAAATGCGTTGCTTTCGATCTTTTGCCATTCCCACGTAAAGCCGCTGTAATTTCGATGAATTTCTGCATTGTGCTCGGGCACAGAGTGTGTTGAACTTGTTCGGAAATGACAGCTCGGATTTGCAAGACGATCATAAATTGCGATTTTTCTGTCCCAAATTTCACTTTCATTCCCCCCCGTAATGCTCCTTTATTACTGGCGGTTTGGTTGCCAGGGAAATGCTCCTTCCAGCCTGAATTCTGACTCTTGGCCCTTTGGCCACTTACAACAGCTTTCTGAATCCTTTTACGAGCATTTTTGTTGTGTTTACCACTTTCAGAAGAATGGGAAGAATTACCTGGGGGCCGCAAGGTTTCTCGTAAATTGGGGAAAGATACACACATACTGTACGTGGGTCTAGCCTGAGGAGCTTAATGGGGTCAATTACCGCAATGGCTGGCATCTTTTAACTTCTTTATAAACTATTAGAACAAACGAATAATTAACTCCTCTAGTTAAAAAGAATTAACAAACCGAATTATTTAAATCGCTGCTGAGCATTTTTTAGATTGTTAGAACCATCTTAAGAAGAATTCAAGAAAGTGTCTTGTCCACATGTCCCCCACACGTATAAGGAAACGTTGTCTAGAAACTTGGTTCATGTTCCAGAAAACGTATTGGAAGAATATTGCCTGAAATGTTTCCTCAAACTTGTTTCCATACTACTTGTAGAAATGTGGAAACATTTTGAGGAAATTTGTTTCCACTAACCATGCTGCTAGGAATTGTTTCTTAGGTGTTTACCAGGCTTAAAAGAGCCATTTATTGCGCTTGTAAGACATTTTATTGAGTTGTACTTTACATAAGATTATAGTAGTGATAAGAGCAATGGAAATCTTATCGCTCTGAGAACGAAATTGGAAGAATATTACCCGAAATGTTTCCTCAAACTTGTTTCCATACTACTTGTAGAAATGCGTAAACATTTTGAGGAAATTTGATTCCACTAACCATGCTGCTAGAAATTGTTTCTCATGTGTTTACAAGGCTTAAAAGAGCCATTTATTTGCACTTGTAAGACATTTTATTGGGCTGTACTTTACATCATGCCCGGTTCCGTCATTAACACAACGTGAAAGTGGACTTCTCCTAACGGCTCGCAGGCTGGAAGTGATTGCCTGACAGTTGGGCATTTAATAAAAATCACCTTATTAGTTTATCGTAGGTTAGGTAGAACAAAAAAGCCCACAATAATGAAATGTACAGTTTTTATCTTTTATTGAAGTTTTCCCCCATTTCTAAATTGGAAAATTAAGGGATAAATTAAGAAAGCTTGGACAGGTGTCATTTTTGTTTACTTGGCAAGTAGGGTTGAAATTATGCACATTTTGAGCAGGGTGAAATGAAGAGTACATTACATCCTTTTAGTATCACCTGAACTGTTTTCACTCGTTTCTTAGGAAATTAGGAAGCCTGATTCTTGCTACTATAGCTAAACGTTTCGAAAGTAGACGATTGTCCTTGTACAATTGCTTAAATATGTGTATTATGTGCGAAACAAATTTCCATAAGAAAAAATTATGCAAACAGGTTAAGCTTCAAGCTGTTTTGCTGTAAATGCAGACGGAATTATAATCATGAAACCTAATTATACTGTTTCAACTTTGCCATCCTTGAATCAGGGTACATGTACGTGTACATGAATTGGACATTTTGTGTTCATGTTTGCCGAAATAGCTGAATCAAGCATTATCATTTCAGGAAATTGCTGCATGTAAGCAGCATATTAGGATGTTTCACATATTTCGATCAGTGACCTCCTTTGCTCGTCCATGCAAGATAAAACTTTTCTTTACTCCAATGCACAACATTACCTGACCTATCATCACAATGCTTTTTACTGTTTTTTGTGCCAAGGACCTATGGTGGCTCCGCAGTCTGATTTACTCGTTGCTTGGCCTCAGCCAAAAAGTAAAAAAAGGAAAAAAACGGTCCATGGGTTTAAATCATCGCGTTTGAAGATTGTTTCACGGACCATTAGCGAAATTTTGTTCGAATGTCTGAAGTCATTGAGTTAGGGTCAATAGAGGTTTCAGACGAAACTGGGTGGGATCAACAAGGGCAGGAACACTGCTGCTCGTGTACTCTACATGTATGAGCAGAAAAGAAATGTTTTGCAGTAAATTTGTCTCTTGGCTCTTAGGTTTTTTGTGGGTATATTCTTCGAGTATTGCTACGAAGTCAATTTGTGGGATTCCAGCTTGTCAGTGAAACTATTTCCAATAAGTTAAAGCTTTGGTTTTTGGTTCTTCACATCTCATTGGTTTAGTAACAATCTTGTCGTCGAAATTTTAAACACTTGTAATAGTTGACAACTTGTAATAGTGACAACTTGTCAAGTGACAATGGTAAATTGACAACTTGTAATAGTGATGAGTATCTGCAACATGTCTCCTGGTTTCAAACTGGTGTGAACAGCACAACATACACGTATATCAGGTTGGATAATGTGCACATACCATTTTCAACTACTTGTCCGAATTTACCTCTCTTTATTTTTTTGTGTTTTACCTAATATTTCCTGAACTAATCTAACAAAACACAGTAATATTTGATTTAGCTGCCCCTAGCCGCCAGGCAATCACTGCCAGCATACTAGCTCTTACGAGAAGTTCTAATTCGTGCACTGTCTATGATGGGACAGGGCAAATGCCGAAGTCCACCCATCGATTTTATTAGAAAGTTGATGGTAATACCGCCGGTTTACATCAACTTTTATTTTCAGTGATGTGTTTTAGCCATGAAAAATACATTATTTCAATGATGGGGATGTCAGCTAACATGTCAAGACATACTGAGACAGTAGCAAATAAGATATTTAAATGATTGCAGAAATTTCAGCCATTAAAATTAACTTCTATACTTTTATAAATCAGTTTAGCACTCTTAGACAGCCCTGCTTTAGACTTAATATTATTTAAGATGAAATCAAGACTGGACTTGCGCTTTAAGCATAATGATCCTTCACATAGCCTTATTATTGTTAAATCATAAGATAACTCCATTTATATAAAGGTTGTTTAGTAAAGCACATCCATTCGCATTAGAACAATATAACAGATTTCCTGTTAAATAGGCTGGGGGCTGCGGATCTAGTCAATGACATTTTTTTTTCAGTTAAACGAATTGTTGAGGAAATTTTTAAGCGCCAAGCAGACAGACGATTACAAATGGGGCATCTTAACTCCAAACAAGAAGATACATCTATTACTTCTTGAAAGAATGATCTAAAGGATTGCTAGTGAAGTTTGAGCCAAATCCTCGCAAACTCGTGCTCCAGGGGTCATTCATTTCCTAGAATATGCTTGCATTTATCGCTCGATACCCCCTCAATTGATGAGAATCATTATTTGAGGTGACAAATGTCAGAGTTAACCAGAATTGATGTCATTGCCACTGTTGGATTTATTTCATTTCTGGTGTCAAGATGTTTTCTTATCAGCTTGACTTTTTATCCATCATTATCAGGATTTCCACCTAATTTCATCCATGCAGATTTTCATCTCGCATAAACGAAACACGTTCTTCTGCTTATGCGATATGTTTATGTTGAAGTTCAACAGCCCTTCACTGCGAAAAAATGATTGGGACTCCTAATTTCAAATCTGTGTACGCGAAGTTCTCTTCAGCAAAAATGGCGAATTCAAGTTTGATGAACTTGAGGTTAATGTGAAGAAATCACACGCATTTTTCATATTTTGGACAATTACTTGTGATTTTATTTTTGATAATTGGACATGAATTGGAAATGTTAACTTGTTACGGCTACCTTCATGAGCCAAATGCATTATTTTTTGATTATTGCTTATCCACTATTTTAGCTATGACAAACTCAGGGCTAGTGTAGGTTAAATTGAAGTCAGTGATCTTTATCCTACGACGTGAAATCAACACATCGTAACTCTGGGAGTATTTACATCGTAAAATCGGTTTTATGTTTAATGTGACTGCTGACATATTGTGTTTTTCGACGCTATCTCTATAGAGTAAAAATATACATAATTCTGTTATCAAGCTCCATTTCTGCCCTTCATGGTCTGTAGTGTGCTTAAAATGTTCAGCGAATGAAGAAAACTGTCTTCTTGCCACATAGAACAAATAAAAGCTACAGTATTTACTTGGCTTTTGAATCCTGGAAATTTTCACATGTTTTGCAAGGGTCGAAATTAACTTGCATAGTTATTCAATTCTTTATAAACGTTCAGATATTTTGCAAAAGTGAAATTGAAATGTCATGTGCATCTTTACGATCTTATATCAAATACATGTATAAGATTGTCTGATTAACTGTCTATTACATCTTCCTGTCACGTCTTCGTCGTGTATTTAAGATTTGATATGCTCGAACATCTTTAATTTTCCACTAAGCATTCTATCTTTATGTTTCAAATCATCCTAGTTCTTTGCAGTTTTTATATCTGCGTATACGTTTTTAATTATTCCGAAAGCCTGGATTTCATTCAGACATTGGTAATTCATGCTAATCTTCGTGTTTTTGTTTTTCTAAGTCTTTAATAATCTTGTAAAACTCCTTTATTACTGCCGGCTTACACGATTTTCGTCTCTGCAAATCCTGTAAATGTACATGTAAATCTCTTTCAATCTTGCAGATCATCATTTAATGCATGAGGCTATATTGAAATAAATGTAGATATTTTCGTAAGAGCGTTGTTATTTTAAAATCAGTGCACATGCTTCTAATTTTTAAAATTTTAATATTGTTTTTGTGGAAATTGAATCAGTGATTACTTTGTCTTGTCCAAATTTTAAGCAAATCGAGAACTGCTTTGGGGTGTACTTTGCTCTGCCATGTTCCAGCATAGGCACTACGATAATATGGGATTCTCCTAACGGCACGTATGCTGGCAGTGATTGCCTAGCGGTTAGGGGCAGCTAAATCCCAATTACATTGTTCTGTTGTTAGCTTAGGTTGAGCACAAAAAAATTAAAAATAATATATTCCGATAGCTTGGACAGATTTCTTGTATACTAGACAAATTGAGTTTAAATACGATATTCTCTTAGTTTGTATTCAAAAATTGTTGGAAATTGTTATTATTTGTTTCAAGCTTTCTCCCACTGATCTTGAAAATGGACTCAAAGACGAATGCAATCAGGCAAAAATTGAATGATTTTAACAACATTTTTGTTTTCCACAAAAAAATCACAAGGCCTACACAATTCTGGGAACTTGGTTTTTTTTCGTGATTTGGTGAAAATTTCACTTAGTTTTTTTTCCCTCTTGATCTTTAGCATTCTGATCGTTTTCATTCTTTCTCCCGCTGATCTTGAAAATGTACCCAATACGAGTTCAATCAGGCAAAACCAAATGATTTTAGTAACATTTTTGCTTTCCCACAAAAAAAATCATAAAGTCTAGATAACTCTGGGAATTTGGTTTTTTTTCTCGTAATTTGGTGGATATTTCACTTATAGTTTTTGTTCTTTTTCCTCCTGATCTTTAAAATAGACCAAAATACGAGTGAACCAGACAAAAATCGAATGATTTGTCAGAATTGGTGGAAATTAAACCATCTTCTTCATTCTTCTTTCGTTCTGGCCTTGAAAATAGAGCCAGATTCTAGTGCAATCATCCAATATCCGAGTGATTTTAGCAGCATTTTTGTTTTTCCACAAAAAATGCAGTCTATATAAATATTATGCGCACATATACAACAAACACTTTACCGAGCTTGATCTCTTTGTCGTGCAGGCGAACGATGTTCATGTCACATCCATATTTGTAAAAAGATTTGATTAAAAATAAGCTTAATACGCAGTTTCGCGGCTACCCCAAATTCCATTAGGAGTTTTTTGTGTCATCCATTTCCGAGAAAAAAAAACTCGAGTATAATTCGACAATAACGCACGAGAATTGGATCAAAGCCGTGAAATCATTCATCACTCAAAGTGTTCAATTTTATCCCGGACCAACTTATTGCACTTTGTCGGCGCCAAAGTTGGCCAATGCGGTCATATCCCATTCAAGATTGTGTTATGAAACGTCACAGTGACGTCATTTGATTTCGATCGTATTGCCCACCCTCAGCTAAAAGCTTGGGTGAATGTCAATGTCAGGGTTGCTTTGAAAAATACGGCATTGAAGGCGTCCTTTGCAAGGAAACTGCAGCATCCGGTTGATTTTCGAATGAGCTTAACTTATCGATTTGCACATGCACGTGTACATGGACACTGCGCATTTCTGAGAAAATCTGGAGAATTTGCGGGTTTTTATTAGGCTTCATTAGCAAAATGAGGCTATCTCGGTTTGAGTGCTATAAATACATTAGCTTCAGCAGCTCTGAACTTACATGTAAGCTAATGTATCATAATCTTAAAACTTACCAGGGGATTATGGACAAATGTCTGCTTTGTGGGAATTCGAATTAGGGAGAGCACTTACTTACATGTAGATGCGCTCTGACTTCATGTAATATGCCAGCAAAAACGAAGATTACAAAACTCCAAATAAAATGTATTAATGTGTAATGCTTCCGCTTCAACTTTGAGCAGGTTCTTTTCATTACTTACGCAGCAGATGTTAAGTCGTGTATGCGCGATTATGCTGAATATTAATTCGATCTTCTGTGTATTTAATTTGCAAAATTAGGGAGCAATTTACAGTGTCTCTCCATTACAATTACAATTGCGGTAGTTGGATATGCAAATTTGAATCGCCATTATCTTCAATGTCGCGTTAGTATGGATAATAGGAAAATATGATTTCGATAGAAACTGATGTTCCAGAGCTGCTGCATGGTGTTTACACAACAGATATTGAGAATGAACTCTGGTAAAGTCCACATGTGCACATGATACATGTATTTTCTCTCTATTTGACTCAGCTGCAAGAATTTATCTTATGTTGTTTGTGTATAATCTAACCTAACGTAACCATCTTATCAAGCAACGACCGATTTAGCTGCCCCTAACAGCCAGGCAATCACTGCTAGCATGCGCGACGTTAGGAGAAGTCCACGCATACTGTACTGTCCATCTGGTGCAGGGACTAAGCCGAAGTACACCTAGTATTTATTTACTATGGTATTTTAGGATGTTCATCTGCCGTTTTTAAAGTGATCATTTTGCCTGACCCAAGTGGGCAGTTATTTCCTAACCACATCTTGTCATTTCAGTAGTACTTGTTATTATTGAGTGTCGTTAAGTTTCGATCCATCAATGTTGCAAGCCTCGAAGTTTCCTCAATATTATGCTTATCATTATTCGTTCATTATGCCCATTTATTTAATTGTTCTGTTAACAATGATGAGAATATAAGACCATATGCAGTTTCCTACGATGATAAGCATAAGCTCTGCTTCGTATTTCTGTTCAACTCGTATGTTGAATTTACGTCTGTAATCAGTTTGTAAGCTTAGTTTTGCTTTATCTTCAGTTTTATTTTTAGTTTTGGCTGTTTCATTCATCTCCTTGGATGTTTAGCAAGTTCCATGGTATGTCATACAATGTATGGGTCTTTCTAAGATTGAGTTATGAAGCCAAAGAAATTCCTTACTGCTATCGATTTGAATTGTCAAAGGGGCAGGTGTTTCTTACTCGTAACTTTAATGCCTTTTATTGCTTCCATTTTTTGTATGGCTTCGTGTTCAATACATTGCTGTAACGCGCTGGTCGGTATAGTGCTGTCAGCAATAATTCTCCACATCGAGGGCATATCGGTTTGCACGCACCTCCAGTGTGTATTTTTAGACTCACCTAGACGTCTTCTCTCTACATGTAATCGGTTCCATTAGATTATTAGAAAGCCATGAACACGAGACTGGAAGCGTCAATTCAATTCACTCTTCAAAATTGTGCTCTGAGGCAGTGGTAGAATAAAATTAGATTTTCACAACGAACTAATACTTCCGGTAGATACCGGAAACGATTCCAAAAGAGTTATTGGATACCGTCGCAGTAAAACCCTGAGTGAACTGGAAAGTGAGAGAGCATTGCCATGGGAAAATCATGATCACTAAAGGGGAAGTCTGTGCGATTTTCTGGTGATGCCATTTATGCCATCACTCTTAGGAAATTACTTAAGATGTAATGACATAGCTGAGGAATTTTGTTCATATACATTATTTTTAACTTTTTTTTTTGGTGGGAGGTGAGTTTAAGAGCTGGACGCTTGCATAGAACTTATCTATATTAAAATGGCGACTTTGTCAGTGCATATGGTGGAGCAGGGCATAACGTATACTGTACTGTGTAGGCAACCTTGATTTCCTATGGCAAGCACAAATCTTTCTTCAGATGTTAGTCTATAATGGATATGCATGTACATGTACTTCAGAATATGCCTTGCTGCTGCCCTACTCCAGCATGAAAGCTAGGATCACATGGGCTTCTCCTAGTGGCTCGTGTGCTGGCAGTAATTGTATGACGGTTATTCAGCTAAATAAATTACAGTTTTTGATTAGTTCAGGAAGTAAGGTTGATAATACATACATGTAATTAGTACAAACTTTGGAGCAGGACAGATTTCATAGTATATCCTCTAAAGTTTTGGAGCATTCCGCAGGACTTCAGCATTGTCTTTGAAGTTCCATGCAGGTGGTTGAAATTTTAAAATGAGGTATCACGTCAGGTAAATTTTCTTATTGAATTTGCTAGTTTCTGTTTTAACGCAACGAGGTTGCAGTTGCCAGCCCATAAATTATCGCATGCTTTAGGTGGTTTAAAGGCTGTAATCTATTATCATATAAATTAAAACAGCTGTCTAAACTCACTCATAATATTCAAAGTGGAATTGACAGATTGTTCCTCGTGAATCGTAAAATATCGGAATATAAGTGCATCTTGTTTAACTTAACTCTGGAAAACTTCCTAGCTAATTGCGCACGAGTTCCTTCTCGGATGTAGATATGCGATGAAGCACAATTGAATGGCTTATTTATTCATGTGGAGTGCTGCTTTCACCGTTAAGCAGGAGCACCGAACTGTTGATATAAATGGATCTCAAAATTTCCATTTTAGAAAACCGATTTAGAATGCAGTAGATAAATCGTTTCTGGTCCAAACTGCAGGCAAGATATAATTTCCGTTAGTGCTTTTGAATAGGCATGGTGTGGAAAAGGTTGCTTAGAAAGCATCGACGATAGCTTGCAGCTGAATTCAAAAAGTTATCAATTTCAGAACCGGGATATGTTCACATGCTCCATCCTTTTGAATTGGTGATTTGTTAAAATTAGTTTGTATTAGAAACAAGCAGACGAGAAAAGTGGATAAACATGGAGATACATTCTGATCCCAATGTACACAAAATATTTATATTTCAACTCCACCTGTTTTGTATACAATGATGGCATGTCCTAACTGTCGTGACTTATCCATTGCATTTTTCTTTAATTTTTTGTTTATTCTAAACTAAACTTACGATATAATGTAATTTATGATTTATAGAACGTATCAGGCTTAGAGTGCTAAAGTTACACATAGTAAGGCAATTTTATAATAGGAAAAATCCTATACGTGTAAAATGCCGATGAGGTAGAATAAAATTAAGCACTCTTTTAAACTGATATATACTATTGCTGCCCCTAACTACCAGGCAATCACTGTCAGCTTTCTAGGTGTTAGGAGAAGCCTACCTTCTCATTTTGTCTATGCTTGGAGCAGGGACAATACCGAAATACACCCAGAAGTGCGTCTAAAATGTATTATAATACATGAATTTCATAGTAGCAGATTAACTGTAACTCTTTTAACTCCTTGTCATTCTTCATACGATTATACTAAATGTCTTGACCAATTGTAAAGTTTGCAAACTTCGATCAATTTGAATAATAGCTAAAGCTGGTGAAGAAGTACTGTTACTGGTACCTTTATCATTTCATGCTTTATTGATGACTTCTTTTGAATTCATGTGAAATTAGGCGTGTGATTCGTGCAATATCTCAATTTTTGGATCTGTGGTAAGCCGAAACCGTGCAGGAAAAATTGTGAGAAATGGTTGACTGTCAAAATGGCTTACTCGCGTTTTGGTTTTTCTAAATGCCTTTTCAGCGTCTAGATTTCAGCCATTATAAGTTCAGATATCCGGAGAGATTTCAAGTCAAGATTTATAAAACATGGTGTGCATTTTTGGCGGGCTTTAGCATCTAATGTCCTCTTCCCCTTTTCGTTTCTGGAAATCTCGCGCATATTCTTTACGCTCGGATGATCCAAAATTGGATATCGATTACGAAAAATTTTAAACGACAGTTGATATTCACACTTTACATAAAAAGCCATGGTTTTTCAGCAGGCAAAAAGTTTTCGTTCGCCTTCAAACGAGCACCGTATCGTCTATTATGCATTAGGTTTTGCCAAAGTTGCGAGTGGCCCTTAGATGCGCGAAAAAGGCTATTGCATTTCGCCCACAATGAATATATTTTCTAAAATACTATTTGAGGCTATAAATTTCTAGCCAAGAGGAGAAATGTATTCCTCTGCAAGCCTCCAATGGCTTATCGGCAAATCTCTTTCATTATAAGCAGAAGATGTACGGCGGAATGGAAAGATACATCACGTGAAAATGCCGTTTTGGATGAAACCCCCCAAAATTTTAGCTGCATTAAAATCAGATTTGCACTTTTGAGTGACGGCTATGGAAATGCACCAAATGTTTCATTGTAAAATTGCATTCGAAACCGTTTTCACAATGGGTAGAACTTGCTTGCCGACGCTTGATAGATTGTGTTTTTATCTCAGTTTTTAACAAGTTTACTGGGTATGCGACCGAATGCAGTTTTGCATATTTTTTGCTGGGACATGACGTTTGGCAAAGCCTTAAACTTGAACGCAATAAAAACATAATATGAGACAGTTTTCATTAACGCTTAATACGTATTTCCGCGTCAATTCCCTTTGTGGCTAATTTACTTTGGCAAGTCTGTTTTCGTATTTCATTACAAGTTGACAATTTTTGAAACGTTCTCGAAAATGTCAGTTGTGCTGTTCGTGGATATTGGAGGTTTTTCAACAGACTGAACAAATAAGCCCAGGGAGCTGTCAAGTTTTTTGTTGGGGAGATATTACCATTTTTGAAATGCTGGTTTTCTGAATACAGTTCGTGAATAATGTATTGGTTGAAAGATTGTAATGTCGGTATACTTGGAATACATGAAAAGGTCTAGCTATCAGCAATAGTTAGAATAACAATTTTATTTTTGGATTGGCCGTCGTGGGCATTTTTGAGTACAAGAAGCCAAGAAGTAACACATGTTCCTTCTTGGATGGCTAGTGTTCCAGGACATACTGTATTTCGAAATATAGGAACGTAAATCAGGTGGTATTAATTGTTTGCTAAATTGAAATACATGTACGTGTACTGTATAGACTATACATGTACATTTATTTCGCAAATTAGGTAAAGTGAAGCCTATTAAATATTTACAAATAATAGCACAACGGAGCTGCAGGGTTTTTTGTTCTTTCAGATGATTTTTTCTACTTCTATGGAATGGTTAGTAAAATTGCGATGTGAACCATTTCATATGATGTGTGTAAAACGCTTGGTTTCAGTAATGCAACCCAATTTACTTACAAAACAGTTTCGAAAAGTGGATCTCAGCCTCGTTCCGGGATCTAGAATTCAGCATGTAGCAAACAGAACCAAACATTTACAGTGATAATGGACAATATGTGAACATAAGCTTATTAAGCTTAATCTGCATTATTTGAGAGGAACTAATGACTTTCCCAGACCTAGAAACGGACCTAGCCAGCACGACATTGGCAACCAATATTACGGATTAGGCTATGTAATAAAGTCAGCCAATCCTGTCGCGCAAGGTGCTTTATGCCATAATAACAATTAGAAATGCAGTTGTTCGCCTGGATCTGATGTTGTTGGAATCAGTGCCCGTTGCTGGGGAAATGAAATCCGTGATAATGATGTTCAAGTCAATAATTCGTCAGCCATATTTTGCTTTTAAGCTGCCTTAACACAACTTAACCGATTATCAAAGGCATTCTGAATCCATCCTAAACCCTATTGCCAACATAACCAAATATTGCTGTTATAAGTCGTAATATTTTCTCAGTCACATTGCCTTACTTTCATTGGCGTTGCTGCAGAATAAACTGGGGCACTACACAATGCAGTTGTGCATAGTAAAAACACAAAGCAACTGAATGCCGGATAAGTTCGATTGCTAGGACAGGTGTCATTCTTGTCTATTAGATATGTAGGGTGGGAATATAAAGTACATACATGTATATTTTGTGCACATTTGGAACAGGGGCTATTCTGTAGTATACCCAGGGTGTCTAGCTGGCAGCCTGGTAAACATGGAAAAGTCATGGAAATTCGCATCATATCTAGACATTTTTTGTGGCACAACAATGTTGATTGTTAAGAAACCTCGCAGAATAGAAGTGGGTTGAAATACATAATTTGTGATCACATTTTATATAAAAAAAGTTTCGCCAGTGGCGTTTTTTATATAAAAATTTGTCTTGGGTCTCCTTTCCGTAGTCCCCATGTTAGAAATTTAATTTTGTATTTCTCATTTGTTGATTTTGAATTAAATTTCTTAGGGTTCTTTAAAATCTTGAAAAGAACATAAGTGCAGCACGAAAAAGGCATTGATGATTCTATAACTTTAAGTTTAAAAATGAGTGGATAAGCTTATAATGACTTGAAAATTCGTTAGACCCTTAAAAGTTCTAAATTCTCTGGACATGTTGCAGTGTGAGGAAAACCTGGAAGGTGAGGGAAATTTAATTCATGATTCGGTCAATCACCCTGTATTTGTATTTCCTGTTCGGCTCCTTTATGGTATTCAAATGTAGCAATGCATACTGTACATGTACTTTTAAAAATACGTAGTTGTCTAAATACACATGTCCTGAACATCACTTATATTTGCAAAGTTATGGATTTTTAAAAAAGTGGAATTGTCGCAGCTTATTTAGAAAACCTGCCTCTTTGTGTCGCCTTGTTGTCACGTGAAAAAAAGACGAATTCTTGTGCTTAAAGGATTTTCGAGGCCCTCCAGCTGTTTATCATCCTTCTGGGGTCCCCTGAAAAGCTTTTCTGAATGATTACGTGCAATCCTGGGACACATTGGACTTTTAGATGGCTGCAGGAATGGGGTTCTGGTGTTTTCTACGTTACATCCAAGGATCGACTTTATAATCTTCTCATAACGAATGAATCCCACAGGCAAAGCTGGAGAAAAATAGTGTGGCGTGACGTCACGAGCAGTTCTTGCATATTATTGGCACCATTGAAAAGTCCGTAATGATTGGAACCTTAACACGAGTCTATAAATGGGGGATTTTGGATATTTCAAAGACTAATACCATATACAGAACGAGAGGAGTTAGAAAAATTAGATCTTTTTGGCTTGCTACGATACCTTGCTTTTATATTGCGCTGCCCATTATCTAAGATGTAGTTTCTAAGAACAGATGGTTCACACAATTTCAAATAACTCATTTTTGATTTGTATGTGCATGTTCACTGTATACCGAAGCAATTCTTTAGTGGGTGACTCATGGGGAATAGTGTGATGGCGAACTGAGCTCATATTTCTTGGAAATGCCATGGTCGTGCCATTGCTGCACCTTTGGGAATCCAGCTGTAATTAATCTCTGGCAAAAATTTATTAATGAATCATGCAGAATGAACTTTTAGTCACCAAAAGCTGTGCATCTGTCTTGAATTTAGGGACAAATCATTGTGAAATACTGTTTTATTAGAGTAAATGTTAAGCCATTTACTGTATATTCTCAAGATGATTAGCGGGATTGAAACCACCTGGAAGTCAACTAACCCCATTAATGCAGGGTTCCCCAAAACCTGAAAATCCTGAAATTATCAGGGAAATTGGAAAGACCAGGAAGGCGTCAAGGAAATTCAACAAATCAAGAAATTTCACTTAGCCAGAAAGTATACAGCCAGTAAAAACCCTATGAAATTTGCTGTTTCCTTAAGAAAACGTGTATTTTCCTCCTGTTTGCATGTAATTAGTTCTAATAATGCTTACATTGGCATAGCCTATGTTTTATTCATTTACAGCAGTCAGGTGGTCAGGAAAACTTGTTTAAAACCTGAAAAAGTTGGATTGGTGGAAACTTTCATCTCTGGAGAATCTTTCAATATGAAATCGGCCATTTTAGTCAATATAAAATTTTCTGGTCTAGCTGGTTCTCCTGGAAATGGGAAAGTTAAAAACCTGGAATTGCCAGGGAAATTGGAAAGTCCTGGGTAGTTCAACTTGCTGTATTATGTTAAATTTGCTTTCACATACTGGTACTGTAGATAGTTATTAGCAAAAAGTAAAAAAAAAATTAAATTTGCTGATTCCTTTTGGAATTTTTTGTTCTACATGTATCTTCTGTTTCAACGAGTACATGTGCATGTACAGTATACTGTATGTACTTTACATGTACAGCACATGTATATTATATTTCTTATTTTCGATAGCCAGGTTAGCATGAGATTGTTTAAACTGGAAAAGTCAGGGAAGTGGAAGTTTAGGGCCGTCCAATAATGGCTGATATCTTGTTGCCAACTTTTTAATGTGTTTTAAAGATAGTGTATAATTTTTACTTGAGTTAACTACATTTGTGTGGGATTTCTCTGGTGCCAAGCAGTTTCCGAGCAGGATTTCCCTTCTCCAGTCTTGCGGGTAATGCATTGCAGATAGCAAAATAAATAAACCATTAAAAAATCTAACTGAAATTGAATACATTGCACTAAGGTGCAGTTAAACGTTTATGGTAAAACGCCCTTGTTTACTCTTCCCTCTCGCACCGCAACTTTAATGCATCGCAATTACATTACCTCCGCTCGGGTCACCTTGAATTTTTATTCTTACATTTTTGAGAAGTTAACAAGGAATTTAGTCCGTATGTGGCGTGTTCTGCTAGGGTAATTTAATTTGGCGCACGCATATTAACTTTACGTGTTTTTTTTTCCAGGTGCTGCCATTAAGCTGCATGCATCCAGTGGTGAGTTTTTACCAGTTTTGTGCATTTTTTGAAAGTTCTAGGAATTGATGGAATGTGTTATTGCCTCGTAATTTTAAAAAGCAATTGCCAAACTGTTCAACGCGATGATTAAATGGTAGATACAAATGGAATTGGACATACTAAAGGTAATGAAATATAGGCTACCTTTGCAGAATTTTACATGATCGTAAAATTCCATGTTTTTAAACGTATACATTAGGTACACGTACAGTATCACTACCCCATTTGGCTAATAAATTATTAGGGATCAGTTTAGAATTAATAGATAAAGTTGCAATTAAATAAATTTAGCGTAGATGCATGTGTTTACCCAGGTGGAATTGTAGAATACATGTAGTGCAGCTAGCTTAATGGTCTTGAAATTCCATGCTTTAAAACGTATTACTGCCCCATTTGGCTAATAGAGTTTTAGCTATCAATTTGCAGTTACATGTAATTGAGTAATGTCGTTAGCATATGCGAACGAGTGCCAATATTTTTAGAATTGTATACAGCTACACTGTAGCTGAACGGTAATGAAATTCCATGTTTTAAAGCGCACTGCTACCTCATGTTGCGAATACGTTGTTAGTTATCAGTTTTTAATTACTTAACAAAATTGCAATTAAATATACAAGTAGTATATACATGTACATGCGTGTGCGAATTCATACAGTATATGTATTTAATTGCAATGTTATCAATTTTTCTTTTGACACGTTTCTAACAGTACAAGGGTGGTCTGCAAATCCTATTCTCATTTCAGAAATTAATTAAAAAAGTAGAGTTACAAGGAACAAATTTAGAAAAAGTTAAACACCTAAGGTTTTTAAAAATTTATTTTTGTAATGATGGAAAGGCTAAGATCACCCTGTACCAACACAGACTAGGCATTACTTTTCTGTCAGGACTACATGTACAGAATATTTTCCGCTAATGATTGGGTAATTCAGTGATTTTATATTGTTGTGCATAAATACCATGTAAAACACAATCTCCATTGCAATATAAAATTTGACGGTTTTATTTGCACCATGAAGTCAATGAATTATAAAAAAAATAACAACTTTCCATTGGTAAATTGCCAGGTTAAATCGCCCTCTTTTGGAGTTCCAACTTTTAAGGTTTTTTTTAGGACGTAGACTGATTATTTAATGTGAGTGGGCATTCCTAACAGTAACTGTTTGGCCTTCATGTCTGACAAGCACGTCCAACATGACGTCACATCTTCCGTCCCCAAATCTTAGCTTGTTGAGAAAGTGGTGGTTATTTCCTTCAGAACGTCATTAGAACGGTAATTATGACCGAAACAGGATGGGGCTGAGAAATGGCATCGTCATGATCGTCGTCATCAACAACCATCCTCACCAAATTGCAGAAAAAAGAAAACAGATTACTGGGTTATGAATGGGGGAGGAATGGAGTGTAAAGCTCGTGAATCGGTGTTGATGGTCAAGCTAGGAACATGGAAAAAAGGGCAAGCTAATGAAAGGGGATGGCAAAAAATAACCATCAGGAGTTGATTGCCATCTTCTTGCCTTCTATTAGCTTCATTAAGTAGGAAAGTCGTGGGATGAGGTGGGCGTGGGAAAACACTAAGATTAACTTTGTGGAGATGAAAATCGCATATTTATGAGAATTCTTGTGGACTTCTCTAGTCCCATTAAGAGATGAAACTTGGAGCTGTATAAGGTGAATAAACATTGCAGCCCATCGTTTATCTGATTGCAGTGCTACCAGATTGGGTCTGTTAATGGCATGGCGATAAAAATGTTGAAATTCAATTTCCAGGCCATTGGAATTACAAGGTACTAAATCCGTGAACCACTAAATCTAGGTGGAAGCTATTACCTAAAGTCGATGTTGTGAACCCAACTGCACTTAATTTATTTCACCTGGATCGTTTCGAATGCATTACTTTCCATGCAGTTCTGTGTTTGATCACCAATTTGAGTAGCAACAATGTTTCCTGTAAGGCTGCTCCTCTGAAATTCAAAACTTTTATGGCAGCGTCAACCGCCATTAAAGGCAGGCGTTAACGTACTCGTTCCATAAACTTAGATTTCGAGATATGGAATCTTAAAGAAAGCTTGGCGTTGTCGAACAAAGACATTAGAGAGTTTCAGCTCCACGTTAAACGTGAACGTGACGAAAACGTGTGACGTCACGTGTAGCATTGCAAATCA
>JAQGAF010002985.1:0-19586 GCA_034687865.1 Kryphioiulus occultus
TGCCTGGAGGTTGGGAAACTAAATAATGAATTTCTAAATGAAAATCGTCCAGAAGCCGGGTGCATAACAGGGTTCATACCAAAATTTGCAACTCAATTTCCCTGACTTTCCATTACCAAATCTGATCGATTTCCTTGACTTATCAAATAAAACCTATCACATGTATAAGGAAAATTATCTTTTTTTTCCACACTTTGCCTATTCAAGTACATGTATCGGATATGAAATTTTTTCGCATGCGTATCCTGATTTGTTTCACAATTTTTATCTAATATTTTTGGAAAAAAAATCGCATTTTCATTCGCCGTGGCCCCGCATATATTTTAGAATTGAGAACGCCGTAGACAAATTATTTACAAAAATGATACAAAAAGGTGCTTCTTTCGAGCCTAAAGTATTGAGGTCCCTTTAGACAAAAGTGACCAGCAGAATATGCGTGCCTTCATATCAATTACAGTATATTCATATCATTTTTATGTTGAAATGGCAAAAATTTGGAATAGAATTGCGTTTTAGTTCATTTTATTGAAAAGGTGATTGCATTTTTCACGCTGTTAAGGATTTTGGTTATTTAAAAAAAAATTCTAGTACTAAGTACATATTGTTCTAAAACATCTGAATACTTCGTGCTCTAAGAAATTTCCAAACTTATGTACAAAGATTTAATTATCTGTTTTAAGGTCCGTTTCACATCTTTTCAACTCATAAGTTAGTTAGGAATTAGAAAATTCACCGAAATTATAATAATCAGGATGGAGTGTGGTAACTTGCATTTGAATTAAAACCTGCATTTTTTTCTTTATGAACGAACCATGCATTCTAAAATCGGAAACAGACACTTTGAACAATCTAAAAGTGACACATTCGAAAGTGTCTGCGTAATATGTTTTATGCAACGCACTTTGACGAAAGGGGCTTTCATACAACTAGCTCCAGATGGTTGTTTCAGGTGTCAGAAATTATATTTTTAGGTCAATTTTGGATAGGTAAGGCATAAACCCCCAAAAATGAAATGAAAAGAAAAAATACCACAGCTAGGACCTATGTCATACTTAGATTCTGGCAAGTAGGGTTGAAACATATTTCGTGCACGTTTGGAGCAGGGTATATTCCGAAGTATGGTCAGGTCTCATCCGTTCTTACAAGGTTTAATATTCCTCGCCTGTAGAACATTTCTACCCCAATGGGTGGAACAATATGAAAATACGGTTTGAAAATTTGCAATCCCTAAAAGCAAAGCACTCTGATTTTCAAATGTCATATTTCCGTATGCCCCGAGGCGCTGCGCAAGGGCCTGTCTGACGTCACCAGCAAAGAAAAGATTGATTTTCAGCGAATTACAGAGTAGATGCTAGCAAGCGAGCATCCGGAAGCGCTGGTTATCAACTTGATATCAGTTTTCTGTCATTTTTTATCTTGGATGCTGGACGCCTGGGTCACTCTTGCAGAAGATGTGATCAGCAACACCTCCCCACAGAGCCCTTGCAGGGTCACCTGTGTCAGTTGGTCAGAACTTTTTCACTGTTACCCATAGATGGCATAGCCAGAAAGTACTTGAAAATAAAGCTCAATCAAGGAAGTGGAGCTAGCCAATGAAATAGTGTTATAATCACTAGGCTGTAAACGGTGTACATAAATGTAATAGGTGCTGAGAGGTGGGATCTTGTCAAAAGCCCTGGTGAAATCTAGACGAGTTGTTTCCCTCCTTCAATCTAAAACAGCCTGGATCTAGCGGATAAACAGCGCTAATTGAGTTTCACACAATCCCCCTTTGCTAAATCCGTGATGTTGACTATCTGCAATTAACTGCTGACTGCTTTCTCGCTTCATTACATTTCAGTAAATTATGTGCTCCAGAACTTTGCTTACAGATGGAGTGGAGACCAGGGGCGATAATTAAACGGTTTAATGCGGATAACGAATGCCAGTCAGTCATCGAAGATTTTTATCAATGTCGATGACTGTTGACGTCTGTTGACAATGTCTACCAGTGTGTGACCAGTTAAGGTGGGCACCCTGTAGGCTGGTTTGTGGTGTAAATGTAGGCTAAGGGCCCAATACTAGGAAGGCAAAATGGTGCCCAAACAGCAACAAAGATGACCCCCACAATCCTTACCCCATGGTGCCCCCAACAAGCAACATGGTTAAAAACATAAGAAAATAAAATGGAGAAGAAAGCTATACAAATAATAAAAAGCCACAAGAAAGCTTTCTTACGTACAACCTTGCATAAGTCGAGAATACCTAACATTGACAATAATAGCTGATTGCTTCAAATTATACTTAAAAAAAACTATGCAGATGCGGGGCACTGATCCTCTGAAGTCCAATGTTGTCAGACGTACGTACGATTCGAAATCTGGCAAACTCGCGGTATCGAACATGTTTTTCAACGTTTAGAATTGTCAATAATGTGGGATGGGAGTGACATTTATACAAAAGCTTTCAATGCTATTAAATGTTAAGCGAAATTAACGTGTGTACCAAATTTCAGCACTCTAGGATGGCAGGAAGTTGGTTAAAATGACTGAATATGTTGAAAACAGAACGTTGATGACAGACACCAAGTTAAAAAAACATTGTAATTAGACGTAAAAACTATGAGAGGTTGCACCAGAAAGATGCAGTTTTTTACTCTATTACAACCCCCAAGTTTTATTTGAGAAGACCCAACATTGCAAAAAGGGAAATGCCTTCTCAGCCACCAAGCGAATTCGAATGCATTTTTCAACGTTTAAAATGGTTATTACTCGGAAAGGGACGACATTTATCCTTAATCTTTACTACTATCAAATGTTTCACCGAATGTAGCTGTGTACGAAATTTCGGCACTATATGCCATTGGGAAGTCGGTTAAAAATGACTTTGAAATAGTTGAACCAGACAATGCTCAAACCAATTTAATAGAAATAGTGCAAAGAAAATACTCAAGCTGGAAGCCTGCAGAAACAAAGGGTAGGGAAACAGGTAGCCTACACCCACCAAGCACACTAGCCAGTGTAATGGGCTGACCTTCAGCCAGGAATGGACCAATCCCCAAGTGGTGCACCCTGCAGGTTGCACACAGCAATTGAAAAATCCGAATTTTTCACACCTCTGATTTGGTATTTTTTTTCCAAATGCACGTAAACGCTTTCAATATCTCAGTATCTCATGTCTATGGACGGTCGGAGCCAATGATAGGTGATCGCTGCCTCACACTCGGCTGCACTTTATGGATTTTTGTTGAACAAATCGAAAATGGCTTTTTTGTTCAAACGAGCTTGACTTTGTTGGGCGAGGGGGGTTGAAAGGAAAATATGATATTATAGAAAAATGGCAAAGTGAATATTACCTCGCATCGGTAATGGCAGCATGGAGAGACGTTTATCAAACGACCTGTGACCCTCTTTCATTTGGTAATTGAGTTATTAAACGCAGTCAACCGAACACTGGACGAATAACGAATGTGCCCTGCTGGAAAAAAAATCCAGAAAAGAAAAAAATGGCTGCTGATCATATCGAGTATTGCCATAACGCCTCCTTCCAAACCACCCCATCTTATCCCCCTAAAACATATAGCTTCTGTTCATTTTCGTTGTTTCTTATTTATTGGCTTTCTTGCTTCTTTATGTTGGCAATTTATTGAGCAAGGGGAAACCTTTTGCAGACAACGAGAAAGACACTGTGGTGGCGCTAGTGTAGCTTTTTCCAGTCTCCTTGCTCATCAAAATTTCAATGCTCCTCAAGATACCAAATGGAAAATTTCAATGAAAGTCTAATTCGGAAGAATTGGACAGAAGTTGACTTTACTGCATAATGGCTTTACACCCCGCCAATTTCGATCAATATAATTTTGGGAATAATGAGGTGGGCAGACGTGCAATTTCTAGGTCAGGTTTAGTCGCTGCTTTTACTTGAGTTTCCAAATTGCGTGGAACCTCTTGGATTTGTGACTCGAGATAGGCTCAAGGATTTGTTCCCAGGCCCTTCAATTGGCTGTAACAGGAAATTGGCGTCTGCAGCATCTCAGCCATAACGTTTTAATGCCATTTTAAAAGCCATCTCTCAACAAACGGGGCCATAAAACGATATCGACTAATAATAAATGTAACTAAAACGTGACGAGGAACCACAAAGGCTAAAAATGGTTTTACACGATAATTAAGAAAAGGAATGAGAAGAAAGTTGCTAAGAAAAGCAATTTAAAGTACGGGCTTTAATGCAGGAGCAAATGAGCTTAGCGATGAAATGCGAGTGTGACGTCACTAAAATGCCATTTCAAAGGAGCAGCACAAAGAGACCCTTTAGCATACATGGGTGGATTTTACAGCAAACTGCACGTTGGGTGTATTTTTGCATCTAAGAAATATAATTGCTGTCTGTATATTCATATGGGTGGATCCAGAATTTTTTTAAGGGGGGTCCAGAAGCCACAGTGCAGTTAGGGCCTCAGAAGAAACATTGATCGAGGTAGAGAACTTTCTAAAAAAATCCCCTCAGGAGTTATGGATTTTATTGAATATCACATTTAAAGACTAACTGAAAGGAATCTGCTGAAGAATGTTGGTGTTTTCCACCGTATAACGTCAGTTCTTTTGCCAACAGCATGGCGTTCTAGTCTTTGGGACCCATCTTCCAAAACGTTTATGTCCAAAAATGAGGTAAAGGGCCCTGAAGAAACATTGATCCAGATAGAGAGAGAACTTTCAAAAAAATTGTCTCACGAGTTATGAGGTTTTAGTGAACATCACATTTCAAGACTAACTGAAAGGAATCTGCAGAAGAATGTTGGTGTTTTTCACCTTATCAAATAAGTTCTTACACCAACAGCATGATGTTCTAGTCTTTGGGACCATGAGTCCAAGAATGGGGTACAGCGTCCTGAAGAAGCATTGATCAAGATAGAGAGAACTTTAAAAAAAATCCTCTCATGTATTGTGCATTTTAGTGAATATCACATTTAAGGACTAATTGAAGGAATCTGCTAAAAAATCTTGGTGTTTTCCACCTTGTAACATAAGTTCTTATACCAACAACCATGACGTTCTAGTCTTTGGGACAGAGCGTCCAAGAATGGGGTACAGCGTCCTGACGAAACATTGCCCAAGATAGAGAACTTTCTAAAAAAATCCTCTCATGAGTGATGCATTTTAGTGAATATCACATTTAAAGAATAACTGGAGGAATCTGCTAAAGAATCTTGGTATAACATAAGATCTTATACCAACAAAAATGGCGTTCTAGTCTTTGGGACCATGCGTCCAAGAATGGGGTACAGCGTCCTGAAGAAACCTTGATCAAAATAGAGAACTTTCTAAAAAATCCTCTCATAAGTTATGGATTTTAGTGAATATCACATTTAAAGACTAACCGAAGGAATCTGCTGCACAATGTTGATGTTTTACACCTTATATACCACAAATTCTTATACCAACAACAGGACAGTTTTTGAGACACAGCTTCCAAAAAAGGTTATGTTCAAAAATGGGGTCCTGGCCCCTAGGAACAGCCAATAATATTTATCGACCGAAAACTGAAAATGCATGTATAAAATACAATAACACGTGATGAGAGCCAAATTAGGTTGAGCCCTGCCGCCATGTGCCATATGGGTTTTCCCCTTAGCTGCTGAAACGTATGTTCGCTGATGGGGCATCAGCTGTGAACATTTCAGCACAAAAAGATGTGAAACGTATTCCATCCACGTAGCACTTCAATTGAAGCACGCAGATATGAGAAGCAAGTTGTTTCCAGGCAAAAATAATGTCATACATGACCATGTCCTATAATGAGATCAATGTTACCAACTGTTCCCTTCATGCACATTTGCATGTATAAACGCTGTAATTAATAATGCAGCATACACATTGATCGTTATGTGCGTGCTCCCAAGTTCATTCCAATAAGCACGTACGCCATTTGACATGATAAACTCGTGTCGGCATGAGAGGATCATACTAACGCGTACATGTATTTAGCACCCAGGACCATGGCTGCATGGAACTGGCTCTTCAACATCAGTTGGAATTTTATTCCGAAAGCCTACAAATGGAACATGGCAGAACATGGCGAGCAGTGAATAAATATTCCGCTCGTCTACTCAAAATGGAAATCAAAATGGATACCATTTTAAAGTGGGCCTAATTTTTAACCGACATACCGACGTTCTAAAGTGCTGAAAATTAATACACACGTTAATTGCGCCATACATTTGATTGTTTTACAAGTTTCTTATCACTGAGTACCATTAATAATATGGAGTCTACTGTACCATGAGGCGTCCATATTATACGAACGATTGCAATAGGTGAATCCTTTGTTCTCCACTGCCATTGGAAGTTGCACACAATTCATAAAATTTTCTTTACAGTACATGTAGATCCACAGCAAGTTGTTTTCGTTCGTTTCGGAACACAAAATGCCTTCAGCAGTAGAGAATTGAAAGTTTTCTAAAACTCCAATAGTCGTAAACGCGCCGAATGCATAAACCTAGTTTTGCACGAGGGATCGAAGAAACGCGGGCGGAAATACGGAAGCCCTCGCCGCCACTCGCTTATCGATTAAATTATGCGGAAAAAGTGTATTTGTGTAACACCGCCTAATCAGCAGCCGAACGAATAGCTTCGTTAAAAGGCGTCTGGCAACCACCAAACTTCAATTCACTTTCTTTTTGTTGTCTTCGCCGAGATTCCCATTAATTATCGACTGAGAGTGAAAATGTGTTTGCAAATTAACGTAGTTTTTCCCCACGCACAAATTCAAAATATCGTTCTCTGCATGTCATTCGCTTATCGAATTTCAAAGCCGGACCCGTCCCGAACTCCGTCCTTTTTATCTCACCCTTCGTACATGCGCAGTAAAACCTCTCCATGTGGGACACCTACATGTATGGTACATTCTGAAAGCGTCCCAGTTATACTCAAGATATACCAAGGAAAAACGCGATAATAAGAAAAACCTGGTAGATAACCGTTCATACCAAAACTCGTTTTCTGAGCAAAGAAATTAGCAAATTGAAACGACGGTTCCCTTACACAAAATTTAAAGTTATTTTTAAAGTTGTAGTAGGTAGGTTTCCATTTTTGTGTAATTTTTTTTGTATCAGAAACGTGTTTCAGCAGGTATCAAGTAAGTGATTGGGGGCAAAATATAATGTAGCAATCATAGATTTTAGAGGGATACCTTACAGTTCAGTGTACAACATAGTGGAAACCTACCTTTAAACACTCAAAAATGAAACCATCATAGGTTTCTTTTACAAGGTTGTAAATTGTGTACACCAATAATACACCAAAAAAATAACTCGACACCTACAAGATACTACAAATTAACCAAAAAAATTATACCTAAAATTCTATTAAGAGCTTAGAAAGCATCTTTTAGCGTACGGTAATGAATTGTGGGCAACCATGCACGATTCGAATGCATTTTTCAAAACTTGAAAGTTGTTAATTCCCATTAAATGACATGAAATGTCAGGTGATTAGAAGGTGCGTACCAAAAATTTCAGTCCAAATCAGATAATTCCCAAAATTCACCAAGTCGGTTAAAAATGACTTCATAAAAGGTCGAAACAGACAGAGATGAAACACTTAAATTAGTATAAAGGTTGTAAAAACAGCTTTTCGTGACGCTTTACTTCGATGCGGTTCTGCTGCCGGTGCATTGTGGGGGATGCGCAATGGCAACTGTATAGGGCTTTTAAAAAGTAAACTTGCATTTAGCTTTTCTTCCAGGAGGGCTATAAATAATTCAGGGTGATGGGAAAAACAACAGCCCAACGAAGAATAGAAGTAAAAACGAACATAGTTGGAAGGCATAGGCTGAGGAATGATCGCAAATCCAAGAGAAATTCCCTAGCAGACGTCATTCGAACGTGAATTATTCCACAGCCTTTTAAATGCCTTCTACATGGACTTCTTTCGATATACATATCTGAGGAATTTGTAATTGTGCCTGCTGGAAATCCAGCTGAAAACCGTGCAAAAAGATGGAAACACCATCAGACATTGCCCTAGTTGCCCGCGAGGGTCGCCCATGAATGGCAGAGATTTGAAGCTCCATCTAACGATGATTGAACGATTTCCAGCGAAGAAGATCGTTCGCTAAGCTAGCGAGCACAAAAAAAGATAAAAATATGTGAGATTCTTGGATATAACACGTTTCGGTTAGAGCGTTTAAAAAGGTGGCTGCTGCTTTTTAACACATTCCTTGGCTCGCATTTCCGACTCCCGTGGTTATGAATAAAACATGTTCACTTAGGCTTCGGTCTCCATTTAACAAGTACCACACATAATGTCAAATCCTTAGGGTGACTCGTGTCTGGATAAGAAACATGAGCCTACACAAATCATTTGATGATCGAACCATCCTGCAAATAAATGGTGGTTAAATTCGACCCGTTTATGAAAGGCCCTTGAAGGATCACAACGCCTGCATTAGTTAGAAATTATAATCCCAGTTAACGATGTAACATTTATGGAAGGCCCTTAAAAGGACCACCAGTGAACAAATAAATAATGAATGATTAAAATTCTAGAAAAATTACTTTTCATCCATTATTTCCTCCTGGAGAAACGTGATTTAAAGGACATGCATAAAAAAACCATGTGTAATCAATGACTAAACATATCAGTTACAGCACTCAGAAAACATTTATTGGCGTTTCGTTATCATGACAACGCTTAACGATTTGCGAGACGTTGACTTCGAAAAAAAAGTATTATTTTCTCAAAATTCAAATAAATCTCGAGCAACTTACCCCTCGGCGACATGAGTTAAATAATATAAAATTTGATTTAGGAAACTTTTGTGTTTTAATAAGGTACAAAAAAATCAAGCTCACTACAACTATCAGAAATACTCTGAGACATTGGTGACCATGGCAAAGAATGTTCAGGAGTAGAATTTTGATGTATATCCCATGGGCTAGTAAAGCCCAGCTGCCCCTAACTGCCAGGCAATCACTGCTAGCCTACGTCTTAGAACTTAAGAAGCCCATTTCTTAAAGTTAATGTTACAAAACCTAACAAGTTAACAGGAGAAAATCCGATAACGAGTAAGACGGACTTTTAGAAAAAAAATCGTCACTGAAGAGAACGAAGAAACCTTGCCAATACACAGACCGCAAATACGTTTTGATACCGGTGACATTGTTTGGAAATTCGATAATATGGGCAATTTTGGAATACATGAGCATACAGTTAGCATAAAACCCCCGAAAATATCTGAGTCGTTATTGAATCCTAATCCCATTAGGATTTCTGTTAAGACACCTTGTTTAGCCAAGTAGTGAAACCCTGGAAATAAACTCCAAGAAAATGTATAGACTAGTAAGACGCATACTTTTAGAAAAGTACGTGTAAGACGCTGGCATAGCTTAGAAAAAATTTGGCACTGAAAAGAACGAAGAAACCTTGCCATTACACAGACCGGAACCACGTTTTGACATCGGTGACATTGCCGCGACCCTTCACTAAACGACATTGGGGATAAGGATAAGCGTTGAAGTGCTGAATGCTGCATTTTCGGAAACTGCTTCGGTAGCAGCAATGATTCGATTCGGTGGCCACCAATTTGAAAACAAATAGGAGAGCCCCACGGCTGAAAAGCATATTTTATGGAAGGTCCAAATCGAATTACCGCGGTTGCTCCACGCACAAATCTCATCGATAATTTGTGCGCGAGACTCGCATAACTCTGGGAAAAAACATGCAGTCGCTGACTTTCCCCATTGCAGCTCGTAATTCGAATAAATTCACTTTCCCTTTTTGATTTAGTGCGTGTAACTCTCTCGTCTCGCCCCATTTCTGCGCAGACAAGCAAAAAAAAACACACAAACAAGCAGAGGCAAACAAGAGGAATCGGATGAGGTCGATTCCGAATCGCCATCTTCCCAGAGAAAAACCTATTTGCAGAGCCCTAATAAGATCAAAAAGTTATACGTGCAAACAAAATGGTTACCGCTCACGCTAACAGGATTAATCGCTCAAGGAATTGCGATTCCTTTGCCTTTTCCACCAATTCCAAATCCCATCGTCTTGCAACCCGAAGAATGCCTTTTACGATGGTTGGAATTTTAATAGCGGCAACACATTTGTACCAAAGTATATAGAGGACTCCGCTTAATGTGATGGCCGATGATGTTAACGTTCGTTTATTGTTATCGAAATTGCCAAGTCCCGAACGTTCGAATACAAACACACAGTAAAATCATCGGATAATGTAATCAAAAATTCGCAGAAATTCGTAAAAGACAAGGAATGAGAAGCTTTGGAAGGTGACGCCTAGACGATGTTCCATCTGCTATGAGTATCGACAATTTCGAGAAATATTCATCAAAATTTTTGATATTCATTGACGCAAATATTCCAATAGCAGCCCCAATTACTATGGTTTCTTTAAAAAAAATTTCGCCTTCGACGATCTCTGACGATTATGACGATTACACTGCGAAGCACAATATTTTTGCACAACTATTTGCCAAAATCCAACAACTTTGGATTTGGTATTCCAAATATATTTGCCCATGGCGTTCCCGTAATTATTAATCTTGCAAAACATTTTTTTACAGGAATTTTCGATTATAATTCATCGGTTATGATATAGTTATGAAAATTTCGCCTTCAACGCTCCAATATATAAAAACCTATCCTTTGTGCTCTAGTTTCCAAAAATGTTTCACATACGGTTTTATTGGTAATTTCGCTTTTCAAACATGCATTGGTGATTTAGTTTAAGAACATTTTTCCAAAAAATTTCACTCATAATTACCATTTCTTAAAAAAAAATTAGGAAGACATTAAAACCCCATTCTTTGTGGTACATTTTTTAACAATAAAATTGCCTACATTGTTCCCTTAATTGCTAATATTGCTGAATCATTTTGTTTCGTAGAAACTTGCGTAAAATCAATCTAATGAGTGATCTTGAATTTCCAAAAAAAATTTGCCTATGGTATTCTTAAATTTTCAATATTAATTGTCAAAATTTTATTCGGAATTGCTTTATTCTGGATAGTCAACTTAACATTTGTCATAAGTAGCATCAGAGCATTGCTTTTCACAACGATTCTTCAGATGTGTTGCCACTATTAACATTCCAACCCTCGTAGGAAAGCAATGCTAGGGCCCTAATAACAATAAGACGTCGAAAACCGAAAAAAAAACAAGGTTGGAAAACCATAAAAACGTAGCGTGCGAAAATCACCAGGGCGCATCTTCGACTTTCGGATAAAAGGCCCATTTCAGAAATGGTAAAAGACGTTTTACGAGCCCTGTTTGATGGCCCTGGCGCAATCCATTATTTTCGGCAAAAATAGAAAAGCAAACGAAAAAACCCGAAAAGCCCTCAAGTTCTCAACGAAATGTCACGAAAATGACGCCAAAATCGATGGGCTGATGGACGAAAGATGACGTTTTTAGGCAAATTTGCGAACTGGATTCAGCGAAAATACAGTCGAATAACAACAACAATGTTATCGCAACAATAACATTCAGCTTGGGTTTTTAAAGCTGGAACGAATCATGAGATGGCATTTAAACACTGCATAAACATGTGGATAAGCTTAGTAACACAGATCTACCATGCAGACTTCAAATAACTTTAACCCAAGTAAAGCCACGCATGTAAACGTGTTTCACCCATCCTGACTTGATTTAAAGTAGATATGATTTGAGAATCTGCAAGAGGGTTGTTTTATTCAAGACTCGCTTAATGCAAATAGCAAATACTATGTGCACACCTTAAACAGGCTTAATTTGAGACCAGCACGTCACTTTCTGTTTCCTGTGTTTGTGGTAAATATAAAATCAGATGCATCTGGTTTTAGCAACACCCAAAGGGTACACGTACACCCCCTATATACTTAAACCTAAGAGAAACTAATCAATCCTGTTTGACCGGAAGTGAGGGGTCGTGAAATCGTGAAATAGTCCTCGAATATGGGAGTACAAAAATCAGTTTTGCCTACAAACCCATGCAACACGGTTGAAAACGAATTAAATTAAAATTAAAATCACTGTTTTTACTGGGCTTTAGAGTTAACATTTAGGGGTTGTCTGAATCTTTGGGTGGACCCCATAAATCGATCTGGGTGCACGTCAAGGTACTCGTAAAGTTGAAAACAAGCAAATGTTGACATTGTGTCATAAAAACGTTATTGACACACACCACAATGTTGGTTTTCAGATCGTTGAAACAACCTCATTTAGTGGTTGGTTGTAGCTGAAGGGTAGTTTTTCTTATATGATGTAGATATGCTTAGGATCTAATGTACTTCGGATTGTGCCCTGCTCCGATTGCGCACAAATTATATCTCAACTCTATTTGTCTAATATGCAAGAATGACACCTGTCCTAGCTGTCGTAATTTATCTTTTTTAAATTTTTTATGCCTTCGGATTATGCCCTGCTCAAATTGTGAACAAAATATATACATTTCAACTGTATTTGCCTAGTATGCAAGACTGACACCTGTCCGAGATGTCGCAATTCATCTTTTTATGTTTTTTGCCCATAAATAACATACAGCCTATGTTGAATGGCAGATGTTTCCTCCAAAATATACGTAAGGGTATTTAATTATACCTATTTTAAAATTGCTAAAATGAACATGATGTACACTATGGGCGTGGATTTGAGTTCTAAAAATACTTTAACCTGCATTGTGTCGTCAGTTCCACAATCCTATCCTATGCTGTTAACGAAAGAATGAAATTGAGCATAACATTCTTAAATATTTATAATGCATCATCGTCATCATCATAAGAAAATCATAAGCAAATGTGGATGCGCTTTTGCATTTAAGGGGAACAAATCTTCCAAAGCAGTTTTACTGAACCGGAACCGGATGCTCGTAACAGTCGCAACGTTGCGAGAGCTGCAGTGACGAAAATGAATATATAAAATCAAAATGATTTGTCCTTATCTCTGTTACATATAGCTTTTCGAACTTCAGTAAATGTACGTGTTGAAATCGTTGACAGATTTCATGCCACAGAAATTCGGAAAATACATGTAAATAATGCATGCGGTACCTAAATAAACTCGAATAGGTCTATATTTGGGTCTGTGATGCAACATATTCAAAAATGGAGAATTATGTATCGACACATACATGGAAGTTTAAAGGTGTTTTTTTCGCAAGAAAATTTGCCATCAGGGCTCTATTCCACAAAGGTATGGAGTTGTACTTGCACGTATGGAGTAAGATGTACAAGTGTTTGTGTTACCCAACAACAATTTACTACACTTCTGCAGTATTACTCCATACATTACAAGTTACAAGTACATTTAATCGAATGGTAAAAATTACTAATAATTAAAAGTTTGTCGATATTGGAATAGGGCCCAGGTCTCCATTAGCAGTTTGGAAGAGGGCCGGAATCCGTCTAACGCGCTGGCGGGCGTGGCCTGACCACATCTCGCGCATACGCGAAAACCAGCAGCTTCTCATTTCACAGTTTCTGATATTGGCTTAAAAGCCGTACTTTGACACGACCTATTATTAGAAAAAAATATCCATTAAATCGTAGGCCTAGCAGAGACGAGTCCCTGGAAGGCGAGGGGGAGAATATGGCAACAGATATAACATGTCAAAAACTAAAACGAAAAAGAAAATCCAATTTTCTATATGATACATTTTAAATGGAAGGATTTAGCTCCGACGTCATAGCTTCTCCTTGGAAATACATTTTTATGACCTCAAACGACTTAAGACCCGCTGTTGCAGCATCCGAAAAATCGACTTTTTTGTCTCGGATTTATATTTCCAAATTTATGAACAAGAAGTAACGTTAATTGGCGCAAAATTGAAGAAACTACGGTGGTGGAAGATGAGGCAGGGAGGGGGAGAAGTCGTAAATTGGGGGATAAAACCACCCTGGGGGACAAAAAGGATGTGGGGACGCTCGCTTAAATACGCATTTAATAGCAGCCATCCCTGGAGGAGGGCAATCACTGCTAACAGCTGTGCCAGCATTTTCAAACATTCACTGAATAACATTCTTAATGGAATATTCTGGAACTGAATTGGTTACCAAATTGCGTGCCTTATTAATATTGCCCAAAGTAACATCTGTCGCTGAGGCCGAAACGGATTTGTTTAATACATTAGCGGTAAAACGCTTGTGGTCTCTGGTGTGTAATTAAACCAATATCAATCAATAATTGCAGGCATGAACATCCAATAGAAAATTTTGCCCTTTCGCCAGATTTTCGCGATTTTTTTCGAAACTGAATGAAAATTCAAGTAGACGATTTTAGATTCCCCAATTAATTACTCGTCTGTATCTGCAGTCAAGAACTGGACGTTAGAATGAACCAGCTTTAGAAGAAGTTCCAAGGTGATAACTAATTTCTGAAAACGTTTCCCAGGCCATATTCTCATCTCTCATGCTTAAAATACTATGTATATTTTAATGATTAAACAGTCTTAGTGGTTATCTATTCATAGCATTTATAGCTAAAGACATTTTAGTTTAAGAAATAAAATTCATGTAGTACTAAATTGGAAAAAAAGAAAAATGCATGAGAGGGTTTTTTCATATTGAGAATTTCAGTGCCTATTCATCAGAAACATAAGGAACAACCACAAAATAAAATGCTAATACTATAAAATATTACAAATGAAATTCCCTGCACTTAAGGTTTTCCAGGCTGAATATGAAATTCCAGGTAGCGGTGATCAACTCGTACCATATTTATCCAAAGATATTTTAGTTCAAAGGGAAAGGAGTGTCAAATTGGAAAAAACATAAGTTAAATTTTTCATAGTCATAACTATTTTTGGGAATGATGGAATCGATTATTAGGCAAATCATTTTCGTGTTTATTCATTAAAATTATAACGAGCAACCACGAAATATACTGATACTACAAAATTCAAAATTTCAAATTAAATTCCATGGACTTTTCAGACAGAATATAAAATTCCCTCTTCAGATTTTCTAAGTTGATTATCAAATTCCCTGTTCCAAATCAAATTCCCTAGGTTTTCAGATTTTCAGGTAGAATTGTCCTTGTTCAGTTTTCCAGGTTGAATACAAAATTCCCATTTCAGGTTTTCCCTGTTGATTGTAAAATTCCCTGACCATGAGATTGTACAAGAATAGAGGTCAATCGTTTTTAACAAATTGTTTCCTATGTCATCCAGTTCATTGAAAATTTCACCATTGCAGATATTGACTTAATCACATTTTGTTAAAATTACGGATTATATCTAATTATTAACTTAAGTTTATTACAAAAAAATTTATTGAATTTTAACTGGTTTTGGTTAATGTTTTGGTAACTAATACATATTATACTTCGGAGAACGTGAAAACATATAGAAAGAACAAGCTAGTAGTACGAGTATATTCATCTTTTTCTCAAATACTAATTAACAAATTAAAGTGTAACTGTTGTTTAAATTGTGCACGTAGAATTCTTATCTTTTCGCAGGGAGCTTCATTACTACCTGTTATGGCCATAAGTATAAATACCATTAATGTTAACAAAACTGTTTTTGAGGAAAAACGAAGGGTGTTTTTGTGCTGTAGAGGATGTTAAAAATTTGAAATATTCTCATAAAAACGCAGTTCGAAGGCTTGAAACTGCCTTCATCGTCAATATCGTACATTTTCCTAATGTAAACATAACCCATTTGAAGGGCAGCATACATATAGGGCCCTGTCATAGAATTCCATAAAATGTATTTATGGAGAAGTATTCGTTGTATTTCCAGACGATAAAAAGGGCTTTTTAAAAAACAAACCGCTATCATGGTGGCAAACACCCGCATTTCTTCCGTTCTTTTCGCTGCCTGCAAATCGGCATATTTTTATGGTGGTTTAAACGTCGAAATGGTCCCATATTTGCATGTAACGGAGGAACGATGCGAGAAAACGAGATAAAAATGCTGAATTAATTATGAATGAGAAGGAACGTATGGGACAGGTTTTTTTTCTTTTTTTGCGGCGCAATTTTTAGTGCTAGAGAAAAAAATTAATAGAATAAAGTGGGAGCGTCTATCGAAAATGGATTTTGCCAAACGTAATTTATTTAAAATAATACTGACAAGAACGTGAATACGAAACAGGGAGATCTAAAAGGGGCCAGGATGCAGGGGGGAGTTTGTTCATTCAGAAAATGACACTTTTCGAAGGTCTAGAAAAACCTTTTTAAATGAAAAACCGACGACCAGAAAAATATTGCATCCAAAATATAAAAATTGAAAGGAAGCATGCAGTTTTTTAACGACTGCTGATGGGCCTTCTACAAATTTAAACAAAACCTGCTCTAGCAAAATTTGCCACGTTGACAAGCAAAATCGTGGTAAACTTCGATATGGTCCCTACTTTAATACTCAAGATAGGCCTACACCAAACGAAAATCGAGGCTTATAAACCAGAAAATGGCGGAAACCGCGATGACGTGCTGCTGTGTGTTTCCCACTCCTTAATAGAATACTCGGTAATGCACGTGTTCCAGGACCACGATAACGTGTGTTGCAGTGTTGCCATTGCGTTTTTCCCTATCAGCTCCCTATGATGAATTCCCTATGGAACATCATTTCATCATTAGCCTACTGTGCCTATTGCACGATCAGTAATATTATCGGTATTTGTTGATATTGACAGTATTATTGGCGGTGCAGGGCCTGCACAAATCTTTCGTCATTGATTAGCGTTGTGCGATCTACAGTACATGGATTCACAGCACACCCTGTATAAATTCGAGTGATCCCACAATCCATTGCTAAAACCGTCAAAGCAGCCAGTTCACCTACTTAATTACCAAGTCACTACATTTATCTTCCAGGTTTTTTAATTTATCGCGTTTTTCCTTGGTGTGTCTTGAGTATAAGGCTGTCCAAAATTTTGATTGCGCCTAATGGATAAATTCAATTTCTTCTCCTTGAAGATTAAGTCGTTTATTAGCGATTGTTCGCCTTTTTAAGTTAAATAGGTCTCCGTTGATTTATAAAAAAAAAGATGACAAAAATGCCCCTATGAAATTTTGTCATCTCTACTTATTTTGATATAAATCAACAGAGTAATTTATAAACTTCAAAACCGGACGATCGCTAGTGATCGACGTAATGATGGGAAAAACTAAAATTTAGCCATCCATACATTAGAAAGTTTTCAAGGAGAAAATGCATAGGCTATGACGTCAGACAATGTCAGAATGATGTTGGTGTTGTTCATCATCTTTCACCTAACTTAACCTAACCCAACAATGCAATGTCTGATTTCGCTGCCACTAAACGCCAGGCAATGACCGCCAACTTTCATATACAACTTGTGGTCTACAGTATACGCTGGAGAAGGGACTATTCCGATGTACACCCCAAAACTGTTCTAAGACAACATTAAAGCGATTTAATTGTCGGAAACGGCCAGGAACCAGAAATCCAGACCATAGCCATGGGCATTTCTCGAGAATTTGCAAGAGAAATTTATCAGAAAATAAATTAGAAAAGCTTACAGACGAATCAGAGAGAACAGACGTAAATTAAGGCCCGATTAAATTATGAGTGGGAGGTAACTTTCTGATTTCCTAATGGGAATTACGAAGAACTATGGAGAATTTTGCCCATAGAGAAATGGAAATTTCCATGTACTCGACTTTAGATTCAGGGCAAAAACTTCTCTAAATACTTGCTTAACATTAATCATATCAGAATAAATATGGATGAAAAACGCTCAAGTTCCATAAAACAGATCAATCTAAAATGTCAATAAGGTAAATTTGTAACACGACTGGCACACGAGCGTTGGAGTCCATAAGCTCTTCTACTTTAATATAAAAAGCTCATTTTCTTTCAGAAGGCCTGACACTATTTACTTGCAAAAGCAAAGATGGAACACAAGAAAACGTCAGTTACAGAATTCACCATTTCACTACTTCAACCAAGCCAAAGTACATAAACAATACTTTCGGAACCATTTGTGGCACACTGTATCAGACGTTATAACACACCTCGACAATTTGGGCTGCACATGGTGATCGTGAAGCCTTTTCCTCATTACAAATATTAATTTTAAAAACTGTTAGTTACAAAAAACAGAATTTGGAAATAGTTAAGAAAACTAAAGTATTTTCACATCAATGTGTATCCGAAATCTGTTCCTTTTAACTACCGTAACACAAGAGTTTCCCCAGAATGACATTTTCAACTCTCCTTACTTTTTCCAGCATTTAAACCACACTCCCCTGACCACTGAAAATGCCGGTCGAGCTAATGTAAGGAAAGCTATATTTATTGCTATAAAAAATTATAAGAAAAGAGCAAATTTAGATTAGGTTTCGTGAAATTTAGAATTTCTCCGCAAAATGGCTTGTCATCTCTTGAGTTTTGTGTTCAACAACTTTGACAACTTGCACTGTATGTGAAATGTATAATTGATTTGTTGAATTTCCTTGTATTTGGAAATAGAAGAACTAAAGTTTTTAATCTCAAAGTTTCCCCGTAATCTGTTCCTTTTAACTTCACGTACTGTAACACAGAGAGGAAATGTTCAACTTGCGTGACTATTCAAGTTATTAAAACCAACTTATCTGACCACTGAAAATGCAAAAATGCGACATTTGACAATGTACGGAATGCTAAAGTATGTATACAAGTTGTAAACAGTAGCTAGAACTGAGATCAAATTTAGATTACTTTTTGTGAAACTGACAATTTTTCCACAAACTTGCTTGTCATCTCCTGATGTTTGTGTTCACCAATAACTAGGCCTAGTTATGTGAAATGTATTATTGATTTGTTGAACTTCCCTGCCTTTTACAAAATAAATCTATTGCCTGGCCTGTCCAAGCTGTTCCAGTTCCCCTGACAATTCCATGTTTTCCAGATCTGCGGAAACCCTGTAACAGTTTTCAAGAATAAATTGTTGTACTTCACCTTACTTCATGATCACCATGCATCACTAATGACATCATTGCACACAATTTCAACATGGACGACATCGAACAAATCCAGGCTTATAGAGCGACAAACGTGACGTCACGCAGCTCGTTGACGCATTAGCGAGTCGTTTTTTAGCAAATTAATCAATTCTCAGGCTATTAATAAACAAATCTGGTGCTGGATGAGCGTAAATAATCGCGTCGCATCTCATCAAATTTAAATCTATAGGACATTCCAGCTCAGCCTGCTCAGTTTGTTTTCAATTTAATAAGGTTTCGCATTACTTCGAGTTGGCTACATTTCCCATTGTTTATAGGTATGGGATTGCGCACGTGTCACGCGCGAGTTGCAATTTTAATCACGCAATTAATCACCGATAGCAACAAATATCAGTTAACGTCAAACGAATGACGTCAAGGTACAAAGAAAACGTGACATTTCTTGAATTTAATATACCTCACAGACACCTCTGGCTTTGGGAGTCACCATGTAATGGGGAAATATTACAGGTACAGTTGAAGAGTAGTTGCAAAAGTTGGTATCTCATGGAACAAATTTTTCAGGAGCACCAAAAATGTACATGTAAATGTGCCAAATACGAATTGTTTATTTAGCATACAAGTAGGCCTGCATGTATATACAGGGTGGACCAGATATCTGGGCCTCTCAAAATAACGTTCAATCCGCTGGTGCTAGGATAAGTGTGC
>JAQGAF010002986.1:0-19586 GCA_034687865.1 Kryphioiulus occultus
ACACGTATTTTGAAATACATTTCAAAATGCATTGCATATTATGTATTTCGAAATGCATTTCTTTTCCATGTGGGAAAACAAGCCGATCAAAGCTCTTTTGCCGGGTAAGAATACAGAGAAATTCCTTATTTCAGACGAAAACTATGCAACTCCAATCGCCAAGAGGCAAAGAATCGCGATGGACCATGACATTATCGTCAATGACATAGTCAGTTTTGCCGAGTGTGAAGCAGCAGGGCCTGCCCATGCAGCAGACATAGGACTTCAGTGTAACCTGGCCCAGTCCCAGGATATGCACCTAATGAACGGTGCCAGTACTGTGTATTACATAAACAATTGTAACGTTACGATCAACAATAATCAGATGCAACGCCCTGAAAGTCCGCGTAAGACTACGTAATTAAAGCGGTATTTAACCATATTGTTGTTGTTCAGGTTACATCATTTGAAGTCCTTCTCGGTGGTTTCCTGAAGGAATTTTTTTTTTAGAATTTCTAAGATAACTATCGAAAGACAGAATAAATTTCTGAATTATTTTTTCATAATTTTTTACACAATGTCCTGACGTTGACAACAACGTGCTTTGTTTAGGTTTTCTAAGAAATAGTGAAAATCCAGAAATTTTTTAAATACGATTTCGTAATTTCTTTAAATTATTGTTTCATAATTTTTTATTTAATGTATTGAATGTGCTTTAGCGAATGATTACAACAGTGTGCTTTTGCTGCACTTTGTTGACTTGAATGTGTTTTGTTTCGATTTTCTAAGAAAACAGTCGAAATACAGAAATAAATTTCTGAATTATTTTTGTTTCATAAATTTTAGCCAATGTCCTGAATGTGCTTTGTTGACAACAACGTGCTTTGATTGTTTAGGTTTTCTAAGAATAGTCAAAATCCAGAAATTTTTTAAATACGATTTCGTTATTTTTTTGAATTATTTTTTCGTAATTGTTTAATGAATGTCTTGAATGTGCTTTGGCGAATGATGACAACATTGTGCTTTTGTTGCGCTTTGTTGACTTGTATGTGTTTTGTTTCGATTTTCTAAGAAAACAGTCTAAATACAAAAGACATTTTTGAATTATTTTTTCATAATTTTTTAATCAATATCTTGAACGAACTTTGTTGACAACAATTTGTTTTGTTTAGATTTTCTAAGAATTAGTCGAATTACAGAAATAAATTTTTGAAAAAAATTTTCATAATTTTTTAATCAATGTCTTGCATGTGCTTTTTTAACAACAATCTGCTGCAACAACGTATTTTTTGTGCTTTGTTGACAACAATATGCTTTGTTTAGATTTTCTAAGATTTAGACGAAATACAAAAATACATTTTTGAATTATTTTTCCTAATTTTTAATCAATGTCTTGAATATGCCTTGTTGATGACAAAATGCCCCAGATATTTTTATTACGTTATGCATTAATTCTTGCAATAGTGCAGCGTTATTTTTCCAGTTATTGGAAGGAGAAATCCCCTAAATCCTGAACGTTTTGAGGGCACCCTGTAGCTCCAAGAAAGGGGCCACCCATAAATTCCTGCCGAGATAATGATAGGCTTGGCTGATGGGCGAGTCCACTTCCTGTAAGTGAATCACCACATTCACATTGTTGACACCCTATCTTCATCGTCTTTGTCAAATTCAGTTGTTTACACTTTGCAGGTCATTTTGAAATTGCCCGGGGACACTAATTGGCAATCGCAGGTCATCCAGAAATGGATAAAATGTTGACCTTTGTCCAACTTGTGGTCTGGGCTGTCATCTGTGGTAAGGCATTTAAATCCCATGTGACAATGCACGTTTTATAAACAGTGATCGTTTATCTCAACATCTACATCTACATTTTGAGCTAAATATTTCTAAACCATGTTCTGGGCAAATGCCTAAGTGCATAGCCAACCCTAAACGTTGCTCAGAAAGCTACTATAAATCATAGACCCTATTTAATTGTCCAAGGGGTACGCTTTGAGTAGCCTACTGACCTCTAAAAACACCACTTAAGAAGAAAAGTGTTAAGATTTGTTTCCAAGACTTCCTTCCTGAATCAGTGTTTTGCCTATACAAGTCATTGTGATGGGCAATAAATATTTGTCGACCGATCAATAACTTATCGAGTCACTGCATGGTGCTAATTCATATGTTGCGTTTTTTATGCAGTGTTATTATGCTGTGGTAATTGCTCAGGATTATGCATATGGAACGATGTTAATAATGCACAAGTTATCTTTTTGCATTTACATGTAGTCTCGTGGATTTATAGGTTCATCAATGGATAATATTGATTGGAGTTGCTATGATTTGCTATTCACCCTTACATAACACGCTGCATGACAGGATGCCATTATGATGACATTATTTCCTCCTTCGTTTCATTCAATATTATTTTGGCGGATACATGCATGTTTAACTGAATCCAAAACAACGAACTGATCTTCAGCATGTGTATGAGTGTAGCTCTATAGTTACTGGAATGTGCATTTTCTTATTAGAATTGTATCTTGTAAAAATAAATGTGTATTGTGCAATCAGCCAATAATTTTGTTTGCATGGCTTTCATTGACTTCTTCATAGACTGTATAATTACGGTACATTATAGGCTTTATGATTTACTACATTTAGAACATAATGCTTCGAGATTGACAGATACATTTGCAAAGATAGTTCACAGATTGGCTCTTCCCCTCTCAATATTATCCCCAATCAATACTTGAATGCAAGATCAACTGAAATATACATTTAGTACAAAGCCCAGATTAATTTCCTTGACACTTCTGTGTTTCATTTCCTTTTTTGAAATAAACTCTCAAATCCAAATTGTCAGCGGTAAATACCAGGGAAACGAGTATTACCGAATTGATAAAAGGTCTTCAATGGGATACGCTGCAATCAATTAAACAAAAGGCATGTAGGAGTCTTTTTTAAAAATTTAGTCTGTCTGGAAATTGGAATTTGGGGAAGAAATCTTTATACGAAACTACTGCAGTGGTATAACATATTATTCCAATCAATATACATGTATGGACCTCTGAGGCCATTTGGACCCATACTGTTGGTCTTATTTGTTGCATGCTATCAGATGTTGGAATTCTCTTCCAGCCTTACAAGAAATTTGATTTAACAATGATAATGGTGTCCACTCTGACTGACACAGTCACGTGTGGTAACTGCCGAATAAATTGGGTTGATGGATTGCAAGCCCCCTACCACATGGTATTAACTTAATTGATAGAAGGATACTGAATTGAATTGAGTCCCATCATTATTCAATACAGCAAATTTGCACGTGATAAGAATACCGTAGTATGCAAAAACCATTAAATTTCAAACAACAAGCCACTACATTGCCGAACGAATTATTTTGCAGTGGCAGTTGACGAAAATTCTGTTGGTCTGAAGTTTCTAAAGGAGCCACCATATCGTGTATACTTCCCTAACAATAAGGGTGTCACTATTGAATGTGCTGCTGCTGGAAATCCCACACCTACTGTGAACTGGACTTCACAAGATGGTACTCCAGTGAGCAACATACAAGGCTTGCGAGAAATTTCACCAAGTGGAAACTTAGTTTTGAAATCATTCAAGCCTGAAAATTTCCATTTGGAAGTTCACTCTACTGTGTATCGTTGTGTGGCATCGAATTCTGCTGGGATAATTCACAGCAGAGACGTGAACGTCCATGGAGGTAAGTTTTCCGAAATACAGCATAGAGAATAGTGTAGGTAAATGGGTCAGGAATATAATTTCTGAGAGAGTAGAATACTACGAAACTAAATATTAATTTCACATTTTTGCAATTTCAAAAGAACTGCAAAGAACCTCCTAAACGATATTAATTTGAAAAATGAAATTTCTTTCTTACAACTTACAGATAATAATCCATTTACAATAAAATTCAAGAATCACCTTACTTCTTGATGCCATTTCCCTGATTTTATACTCCGTAAATAATTTTAGTAAATATATTCAGAGAGTGTTTTCTAAGAAAAAAAATTCGAACTTACCAAAGTTTAAGATTTTACTTTGATAGTTGTAAAATTAAAACATTAGATATATCAAAGCATATCATTATTTGGTATTTGGCCTAACTTGATTATTACATTATCTCGGGACATTTTTCAGTTGTTATACAAGCCTATGAAATCCAGGTGTACGATGCGTACGTCATTGAAAAGAACACAGCGGTATTCAAGTGCAACGTACCACCCGTCTTAAGGGACCACTTCAAGATTGTGGCTTGGATTAAAAACGAAAACCAGCTCATCGGACCTGAAAATACCGAAAGTACGCAGCACAGTTTCGTGTATTTTCAAACCAAATAATACGTTGTAAAACTCTAAATCCCATTTTACGTGATTCAGCTCCAGAAAGTAAATATGCAATTATGCCAACCGGAGAACTGCATGTTCGAGAGGTTTTACTGGAGGAATCTGGATCCAAATACCAATGCAAGACCGTGAATACCCTCACTGGTGAAACTCAAAGTAGCTCCAATGCCGGTCAACTATTCGTCACAGGTAAATCCCAGCCAACTGAAGTATGCTAGATTGTATTTCAGGGAACATCAATGCTGATTTAGAGCATTTTTTATCATTTCACTCAAGAATCTTTGGGAATCGTTCATCCAAAGATCGTTGACAGTGTTTCGACTATCACTACCTCTGAAGGACAAACGGCCATTTTACCATGTGTGGCTCAAGGAAATCCAACCCCAACTGTAAAGTAAGGACATTGGTTTCCGAGATAATCAATCTTTCATGCATTTTTGCAATTATAACTTCTGGGACATGATGCACTGTTGTACAACATTTTTATGGAAAATTACATGTAGGTGGTTGAAGAAGGGAGCCGACAATCAAACCATCTCGCTAAATACAGGGAACCGTTATAGTCTAACAAAAAGTGCCCTTTACATTCACGATGTGAGAACCGATGATGAAGCTACCTATATTTGTGAAGCTTCGAATGAAGTGGGCAAGGAACAACTGGCTATTTCATTAAGAATATTGGGTAATAAAGATACCATCCGCAGAAATGCCATGAAATTATCAAAATGGAATTACATTTTTGCAATTTAGGAAAGGTGTGAATGCATAAAATCCAAACCCACTTTCTCGGCATTTCCAGCACCTATTTCCATCACAATTCAACCGGCTATCTACATGGCCAAAAACAAGGAAAAGGTCACATTTTCATGTGAGACACACGGCCAACCCATTCACGCTGTTACTTGGCGACACAATGGTTTACCAGTTAGAAATTCAGTTGGAAAAATTCTGGTGATCGAATCAGCGGATGCCAGCAGTGAAGGGCTTTATCAATGCTTTGCAAGCAATGATGCAGAAATGGTTCAAGCAACTGCTGAACTTCATTTATCGGGTAACTAAGAATCAACAATGACATGCATTTTGTTTCTTGCTACTTAACTAATGTCTTAAAATTTTAAATCAAACAGAGATCTTACCGTACTTTGCCGAAACGTTCAATGAGGTTACGACGAAGCCTGGTGGTTCCGTTGACATACAGTGCGCAGCAGCCGGAGTTCCAAAGCCAACCATATCCTGGGCGACTGATGAACTTCCCATTGAAAATTCACCTCGTGTGCAAATCACTTCTGAAACTGACAGAAATGGAAGAGTCGTCAGCAAACTTAAGATTGAGAACACAGTTGTGAGTGATGGAGGGGTATATAGTTGCACAGCAGAAAATAAAGCTGGGAAATCGATGCATATGGGAAGAATTAATGTTTATGGCAAGTAAACGGGTCAAATTGAAATGATAACAGTACTATAATTTTCAAGGTAGAGATGTAAAATGTATGTATATTTTGTAATACAAATAGGAGAGCTTGGAATGCGTGTAGTGAAAGAGAAAATTGCTGTAGCTGGTACCACTCTTTACTTAAACTGTCCATACTATGGGTATCCAGTGCAAGAGATTGGGTGGGAAAAAGGTAGCTTGGGGATTTTACATTTCACTATAAGCCAAACAGGGACAAGTTGCGCTGATTTTGGTTTCACCATTTTCTGCAGATGGAATAAAGCTACCAAGCAACTTTGGTCAAAGCATTTTCGAAAACGGAACACTTACGGCTGAAGAAATTATTAAGTCAGCAGATGCAGGGGAATACAAGTGCACTGCCAAGAGCTCAGACGGAAGGATTGCCGAAGGAAAACTGGACGTTGCAATTCTGGGTAAATATATTTGATCTGCCATGTTATTGTTAAAATATATAAGTAATTTTCATCATTTTATGCATGAATTCTCGTATTTGATGGCAATTGCCACATGCGTAAGAAATCGAAACTCGTACATTTTGCCATGAACACTGCATGTCTCATTTAATTACATTGCAGTTCCTCCCAAAATAGTTCCCTTTGAATTTCAAGATGAACTACTGAGAGAAGGCATGCGAGCGAGGCTCCAATGCGTTGTAAGCGAAGGAGACTTGCCTTTAAATGTCACGTGGCTGAAGGACGGAGAACCCATTCCTCCAAATCTGGGGGTATTGGTTAGAGTTTTAGATGAATTTTCCAGCATTCTGACCATTAGCAGCATCATCCCAAGCCACAATGGAAAATACACCTGTGTTGCATCTAACAAAGCCGCCACTGTGACCCACGTGGCGGAACTATCCGTTAACGGTAAACGCCATGTTTTCTTTGAATTTTTCAGTTCCTCCAAAGGTCATCCCATTTGCCTTTCTGGATGACCAGTTTTACAAAGGGATGCGAGCTCACGTGACCTGTGCAATCAGCCAAGGAGACCTTCCAGTCACTTTTAAATGGCTGAAAGATGGTGCACCCTTATCGTCAGAACTTGGAGCATTCAACCGTCAATACGACGAGCAAACAGATTCCCTCAGTATTGAAAACGTGAGCTCTCGGCACTCTGGCAACTACACGTGTGTTGTGCAAAACAAGGCAGGAAAAGCTGCCCACACAACACAACTACTGGTCCGCGGTAATCTTGGGCCTGCATTGTATTAATTGAAAGAAATGCTTTGTTTCAGTTGCTCCAAAAATTGTACCCTTTCAATTCAGGGGCCTTCTGTATGAAGGCTCTCCTGTCCGAGTGGTGTGTGGCTTGCAGGAAGGAGACACACCAGTCCAACTGTCCTGGCTGCATGATGGTGTCCCCGTGATAGCTAGTGACTCTCGCACATTTTACGAAGTAGATGGCATGTCCAGTATTTTATCCATATCGAGTCTTTCTGCTGACCATGCAGGCATCTATACGTGTGTGGCAAAGAACAGAGCAGGGGTGGCTCGGCATGATGCTGTGCTTCGTGTTAATGGTAATTTCTAAGATTTTCCCTGTTCCAGTAGCGCCGAAGATTGTGCCATTCTCGTTCCAAGCTGGCGATCATGTTTTTGAGGGGATCTTGGCTCGTCTAACTTGTGTGGTCTATCAGGGGGACCTTCCTCTGACTATAATGTGGCATAAAGATGATAAACCCATCCCAAAAGCATTTGGCATCAGCATTCGTAATGTAGATACCTACACCAGCATTCTCACCATTGACCAGGTCGAAGCTAAACATGAGGGCAACTATACATGTATTGCTCGAAACAAAGCCTCTTCTGCAAGCCACATGGCAGCGCTGGTGGTAAATGGTAGGCTAACAGCTTGAACCATGAGATCTAACTTCTTGTTTCAGTTCCACCCAAGATTGTGCCCTTTGCTTTCCAAGAAGAAAGCTTAGTTCAGGGTGTTCTGGCTCGAGTGTCATGTGTAGTCAGTCGAGGTGATTTACCACTAAAACTCCAATGGGAAAAGAATGGAGTGGAAATTACTTCAGGGACCTTAGGGGTGCACATAAAGTCCTTCGATGACCACTCCAGCATCCTGTCTATGTCATCAGTTTCTCCATTTCACAATGGGCAATATACTTGCGTAGCAAGAAATGATGCAGGAACTGACAGACACTCAGCAAAGTTAGTTGTTCAGGGTAAATAATATTCTTCCTGACAAAATAGCTTATACATGTATAACATGTATAACATAGACAATATCAGAGAGCCAAGTTCAGTTTAGGCAAGCCTATAATTGGAATTATTTGACTTTCTCAACATAATCTCGATCAGTGCTTTCGCATAGTGGTGGGCATTTTTAAATTTTCATTTAAAAGTTACAAGGATCCGAGCTTGGATCTTATTCCAAGGTTTTCTTGCCCACATGATTAAGGTTTTTAATTTGTATCATAAAATTCATGCATTCAAATTTCATTAATTATTTAAACAAAATTATGAGGTTCATGTATTTTTTTTAAAAAACTGATAACATATGATAGGCTTTTGGAGCTAATGTTAGAATCATTGAATGTATTTTGTTTTAATTACGTACATTTCAATAATTAATTTTAAAGTATACGTTTAGTTCCACCACGATGGAAAACTCAGCCTAAGGATGCATCTGTTTTAAAAGAATCCAGCATTATGCTAAATTGTGAGGTCGAAGGTTTCCCTAAGCCAAAGATTGTATGGAAACAAGGAAATGGTAATAGGCATGCACTGAACTGATTTTCCTGCCATATAATTTCTTACTCTGAAATAAAACCAGGTATTAAAACTTTTCAATGTATTTTCTTGGCAGATGCCAGACAATCTGGTTTGGCGAAACTTGTAGTTAATTCAGAGAACATTCAACTGTTTGCAAATGGGTCGCTTTTCATAAAAAGTGTGAAATCCGTTAATGAAGGGTTTTACTATTGCCTTGCATCCAATGGAATTGGTCGAGGACTCAGTTCAAGAGTGCAGCTCAAAATAAATGGTAAAGCGATAACACCAACAGATTTGTTTTTACTAATATATGTATAAGCCTATTCATTTCTGTAATTAAAATTTTCATACAGCTCCACCGTTTTTCAAACATCCCGTTCATAAACAACATGTGGCAGTTGGAGGAGACGCTCAATTGCAATGTTTGGTTCAGGGAGACACCCCAATAACCATTGCATGGTATAAAAGTGAAAGAATAATTGAAGATGGGCAAGCAAGGTAAAAGAAAGACTATCCTCATTTTGTCTCATCAAATACTAATTGCATATTTAATTTACAGGCATAAAATCGAGACAACCAATACGGCATCTGACGCTCTTTCACTACTTACAATTCACAAAGTCGAGCGCCAAGATAACGGACGTTACCAGTGCACGGCCCAAAATGAATTTGGCGTGAACAATGCATTTATTGAATTATCTGTTTTGGGTATGTGGCTTTCAGGAGAATTTAAGCTAAGAAGTTAAATGATTACTAGGTAGCCTATGCACTTACAGTATAATTTGTTGTTCCTACCTCATTGCAGAGGCCCCAGATGCACCTTCGGGAATTAAATCAACATCAGTTGGAAGTCACACAATTGAGTTTGTATGGACAGCTTCGTACAGTGGAAACGAGCCTGTAAAGAGATACATTATTCAGTATAAGAAAGAAGGGGGCAAGTAAAATTAAAATAATGTGTGAGTGGCAATGATACATTCATTTGTAATGATTAACCTTATGTATTTTGCCATGTTGAATCTCAGAATCATGGGATGCTGCAACAACTATGGAAACAGCCAATGGAGAACCCACCAACAGCATTGTAACCAAACTACAACCTGCTACTAATTATTTATTCAGGGTTTTTGCTGAAAACACGCAAGGCAGAAGCCAGGCAAGCCAAATTCTTCATGTAACAACAACAGAAGATGGTAAACTGATTTTTTTATAATTAAAGCATGTATTGGTAGCTGGCTATATTTACATTCATGCAAAAGAATTAATTTTAAAAAGCCCCAAATACCCTCAAAGTAAAAATAAACACCTTCCCAGAATGGTGTCAGAGGGCAACATGTCCAATACAATTTCAAAAATTCAAAAATATTCAAAAGAAAAATGTCATTATACCTACATGAAAAACATTTATACTTTATCACGAAATTCTAATTTGGTGGAGGGAATCTTTTAAACGAAACCACCACGGTGGTATAACCTGTCATTCCAATCCACTTCGGATCCATACTATTGGTCTTATTTTTAGCTTGCAATTAGACGTTGGAATTCTCTTCCAAATGATAATCTTAAACTTCAAGAACTTCAATTTAACAATGATGGTGCATGGAAACCATCCTAACACTGTGGTAACTACTGAGTAAATTGGTATGATGGATTATACTCCCCCACCCCAACCCAACCCATTGTATTCACTTACTAATTGTAGTGCACCAAATTGAATTGAATTGAACCGTAATGTTTCTTGCAGTACCCAGTGGACCACCTCGAAATGTTAACGTAGCACCAGTCAATACCGAAACATTTAAAGTGATGTGGCAGGTATGATGAGATATTTTAAAAAAATTTAAAACTTCCATATCTTCTTCAATCAAGTTTCTTAGTCTAAAATCGTTGGCCATTTCTAATTGCATGGAATGGTAAAAGGCTCCAGAAGAATCACGGTGGAACGGAAAGCTTCTGGGCTATTATATTGGATATAAAGAAGTAGACACCAGCGATCCTTTTCTTTACAAAACACTCCTGACTCCTGAGCCCAATGTCGACGCCATGTTTGTTCAAATCAGTGGACTAAAACAGTTTACAAAATATGCCGTCATAGTGCAAGCATACAACAATAAGGGCAGAGGACCCGAATCTGACACTGTCATTGTGATGACTTCAGAAGGAGGTACTAGTGCTAAAAATCAAGCAGAATACATTGAAATATTTCGACTGTTTTGGTTTTGTGTTTATCTCCAATTTTATGACGATAGCCCCAAGTCTGGCCCCAGTCGATGTCCACTGCACCACCCTAACCTCGCAGAGTATCCATGTTACCTGGACCGAACCTCCGACAGATTCCATCAACGGCATCCTCAGTGGCTACAAGGTGTTGTACAAGCCAGCATCCGACTGGTTTGGTGGGTAAGGTGAAGCACAGAATTAGTTATAATGTTGTGCTCACGATGTGTAATTTTTGAAAGCTTCTTGCAATTCGTTTACATCACTTAAATCTATGCCTGACATATCCGCTCTTATTTTTCAGAGGATGTGGCGGAAAACTTCAACATTACTCTGAAAAGCCAACAGACTTTGAATCATTTGGAGAAATTCAGCAACTACAGCATTCAGGTTCTCGCCACAACCAAGGCTGGGGATGGACCAAAGAGTAGCCCTGTCTTCTGCAAAACCCAAGATGATGGTAAGTAACTGCATTGGCAAAATTATTTCCATACAAACTTTTATAACAACGTTACAAGGAAAACATCTCCATTCCCTTCCAGCACCAGGGCAACCAGTGGACATTAAAGCCATTGCAACGTCCGATGACTCAGTTATCGTAGCTTGGAAATCGCCAGAGAATCCTAACGGTGTTATTCAATCATACTCGGTCTACTGGAGAGACACTGGCAACGTCAAGGTAAATCAAAAAGGATTATTTGCTTGACTTTGGCCAGCGGTATAAATTTTGGAAACTACTGTATTTGGGATGGGGGTAAATTTTCCCCAATCTAACGGACATTTTCCCTACTACCACAACTCATACTATTTCTCGCTAATTTGGCCAAAGGTAAATTGTGCATTTTTGTTTCATCAGGGGCGATCCTTTGCACGTGCTTTCACTGTTCATTTTTCATTGCCATTGGAAAACCCTTATCTTTTTATGTCTCATGAGGACATTTCAGGATATGAGTGCTCACACAATTACAGCTCATCTGAATCACTACGAAGTCATCCGGCTCAAGAAGGGCCACCGTTATGAATTCTGGGTGAAGGCATCCACGTTAGCCGGAGAAGGACAAAGTTCAAAAACCGTTTTCCAGACTCCGAATGGACCAACAGGTCTGCCCATACCATAAATAAATCCACAGTTCCCAATTACAAAATCCACAATTCCCAATTAGATAATCTCCTAAACCATTCTTTCTTATCTTAGTCCCAGCGAAAATAGTTTCTTTTGAAAACAAACTGATCACCCCATGGAAAGTGGAAATTACTTTGTCTTGCCATGCTGTTGGAATTCCTGAACCAACAAGAACTTGGGCATTTAAGTAAGACACTGTTCTTGAAATTACATGGGCCAGTAAAGGTGAAAATGACAGTTTTTAATATTTGCATTTAAAGAGAGAGTCGTTTGCAAGATGGAGACCGTTACAGAATTTCAGCAGATGGAACCCTGCTTGTAAAACGAATTAGAGAAGAAGATGCCGGGGACTACATTTGCAGCGTCAAGAATGATTTTGGAGAAGATAAGATCACATATTCCGTTATTGTGTTAGGTAGGCAACTGAACGAAGAGCAACGATATTGGCTGATAGAATACTGCTGGTATTATTTCAATATGAATTTGTTTAACCAGCACCACCATCGGCACCACGTATGGAAGTTAAGTCCACTTCATGGGACAGCATAGAATTGCAGTGGAACATTCCTACCAGCAAGATGTCGAGAATTAAAGGTGATTTTTCGAACATTCTTAGTTGCTACTTGAATCACAAACTGCGTGTTCACCGTGAAATTTGCATAGGCTACACCATCAACATCAGAAAGGAAGTTGGAGATTGGACAGAAATAACTGTAGGATCTAATGCTAGGACGTATCAGATACCGAACTTGGATTGTGGAACCCGGTACGAGATCTTCATGCAAGCGTTTAATAAGATCGGCATTGGTGCACAATCAGATGTGGCCATAGTTTCAACAAATGGTTCAGGTATGCAGTTTTCGCAACAATATTTTTGAAGATGTAGGCCTGCTGAAAATCTGCCCAAACCCATTATTTATATTCATTATATTATTTCAGTGCCATCTGCACCAAGCAATGGAGATCTAATTGAGGAGTCCTCCAACTCAATATCCCTTTACCTAAACAGCTGGAAAAGTAATGGTTGTCCGATTCACTATTTCATGGTGGAATATGCACCGAAATCCTCTTATGAATGGACATCAGTGTCCACTAATATAAAGCCAGAAGAAAGGCGGCTGACCATTTCTAGTTTGAAACCCGCCACTTGGTTTGCACTTCGCATGACAGCCCATAATAGCGCTGGTTCTGCAATTGCTAACTATGACTTTGCCACTCTTACGTTGTCTGGTGGTAACTATGCATTGGTTTTAAAATTATTGAATGCTATATCCATTTTCATACTGTAATATTGCATTTTTTTCACTTTGTTAGCCACCATCACGCCGGAACTTCAAGCAGATGCCCCTAATCAGAAGATAGATGGACTTATGGCAACCTTGAACTTTTATATTATCGTGCCCATTGCATGTACTGCAGTCATTCTGCTCGCAATATTTGCGATGGCTTGTATGTGCGTCAAAATGAAGAAAAGAGAGGAAACTCGTAAAGGTACGTGTTGAGACAGCACATACATGTACAATGCGATATTTTAACATAATGCCAAATGTTCTTATTATGCACTGACTATAAAAAATCTTTGGAAGTTTTACTACTCTGTGGACTATTGAAAATGCTTGGAATGCATTGAATGCCAATTTTAGCCAAATGATCGATAAGCGCACATTTGAAATTAATATGACCTAATTATTCAGTGGGGCTCTTTATATTTTGTAGGAAACAGAATGTCAGTTGTTAGTTCAGAATTGAAGCGAACTGATAGTTCTGAAAGTTTTTCTTACATGCAAAGAGGAACTTTAAATAGGCAGACCCACCAAGATTCAAACTATGGTATGTGTAGAGCTGATAAACTGTAACTGGGAAAGTTGGTAAAAATATAAGAGCCTACACTTGTGTCAAACTCCAAATTTCATCCTAAGGTGATGATGAAATTGCTCCATATGCCACACTGCCCTTTCACCACCATATGCAACTGATGGCCACGTTACAAAGACACCAACAACAGCATGGTATTACCGAATACAATAAATAGTCTATTGTTTTGATTAAGAGGTAAATTACAATTGACACTTTCTCACATATTATTTAAAGGTCCACCCCTACCAACTGGATTCGTGGGATTTACATCTGATGGTGTGCCAGTGATGCACCAGTCGTTTTTCCCTCCAGATTCAAGGTAGCAATATGATTTCACCCAAACTCAAGCTTTTACAATGCAGCAAATTACATGTTTGTTTAACAACACAATTTCTAGCTTTATTCCTGAGCCAGGACACACTGAAACCACGTTTGTGTTTCCAAACCCACCATCCGAAACCATGCTACAGAACATGGACAACTTTCCTTCGTACCAAAATGAGGTAATTGGGGGATTTTGATAAACTTGTTGTAAATTCAAATTCCCAAGTCTTCAATGAAAATATTTATTAAAAATTTCTGTGTGCATTGTCATCTTCAAATAGCCATTTACAGGCTTAGTGGACCCACATTGTTGGCAAATTAGTATTCACAAAACATCTAATTTAATAATTAATATCTATTGTAGCAGCAGCAAGCGGAGCTCATGGAAAACAAGGCAACGCTCATTTAATCCAACAAAAGGTCAAATGATTATTTATACCTGAATGTGCTAGCTATTAAAACATGCTCGACCTGTTAACAATTATTCTTATTTTTGTTTATTTTAAGGGCCATATAATCGAGCAATCTTAGATTGTGCTTGTCCAAGTTTTTACATTAATCGCTTTTATGCCATTCTAATGTTTCTGTGATGTACTGTATAGTGCCATTCATGTGATTTACAATTTTGCTTCTTTTTGAAATGTGATTTTATGGTATTATAAACTTGCATGTCATAGCAACTAGAGTAGAGTCCAATGAATTTAGTAGACCAACATTTTTAAAAAGTCTACCAAAAAGCAATACAGCTTACCATTGTTTAAGGATTATTTCTGTGTATCAGATGTGACGTTCCTTATTTATGATCATGTCGTTTTAATATATGCTATATGTGCTTATTTTATTTGAACAAATTGCTGTTAACTACCGGCTATAAATTTGATGTGAGCCTATATACTCAGCCTGGTTATGAGAACTTGATGTACGATTGTGATTGTGTTGACAATACACTGTAATGTGATTCTCATTCTGAAATGTTTTATAATGTAATAGAATTCAATAAAGCAATTGAAACATCTGTTTTTCCTTATCATGTGTAAAATAATGCAAAAGTACGTGGTTTGTAGAAATGCTTTTGTTCTTATATTTGATCTGATATTGACAGAATTCCATGGTTCGTACCCAAATTCTCAAATTAATTTCCCTGACTTTCTCTGACAAACCCATCAAATTTCCCTGACTTTCTCTGACAAACCCATCCAATTTTCCTGACTTTCCTGACAAAGCCATGTGAATTCCCTGACATAAAACTAAATTTTGCCAGTTTCAAAAATTTTAAAAATCATTACCTACTAAGACATTGTTGCAGCTGTACAAATGTCTGGACAATTCCATTTTTAGTATGCTCAATTTAAATGTTGTTTCTTTTTTTGCAGGTCCATTAACTCTATTGCAATTGCATCTTCGTCCAATTGGTAACTCATAAATTCCCCAACCCTCAAATGCAGCTCAGGCCAGTATTCCTATAATAAATTTCCCTGACTTTCCCTGACATTTTAGCAAAAACGCCAATCTTCCCTGACATTCCCTGACTTTCCTGGTGGGTACGAACCCTGCTGTACTAACATTGGTCAAAATGCCGTCTGAAATATCAGAAAATTAACTTCCAACTTATCACCAGTTTCAGTTTACAAGCAGTTTTCATCAGACCCACCGTTTTTCTATTAACGGTTTAAGATGTTTACATGGTATTTGCTAATTGCATTAAGCGAGTGCCTTGTAAAAAACCCGTGCAGATTCTCAAATCAAGTCAAGGCAGGTAAAACACGATAACATGCATGTAATACTTGGTTTAAAATAATTTAAAGTCTGCATGAAAACGTATATAGTGTTAGAAATCAGTTTTCGTCATAAGGGGCTATACATAAACGACGTTCATTAAAAAGTCAACTTTTTGACCCTGTCCAATCCAGTGTCTTGTGAATTGGAGAACACCCTTCTCTCCCATTTTGGGGTTTCTATTCCAGTTTATAGAAAAGTTTGACAAAATAATGATGATACTTGCGATAATACATAACATCACTAATACCACCACAACCACAAAAATGCAATCGAAGCTGTCCAAATCTGGAAACATTTCCATTATTTCCAACACTAGCTATCTTGTTGAAATCATGCAATGTGTCAACTAAGGTTATATACATGTAAATCAACTCTGCAATTATCAGTACTCAACAAAATACTCATGAGTGGGCGTTATAGAAAGGATTCCTGTGCCCAAAAACTGTCCATACTCGCCCGATTTCTGTGAACCCAAAGCCTTCATTCTGGGTCCTTAAGGGCAACTTCTTACATCATTCCCATATCCCAATGAAACCTTCCATTAGGCTAGATCAGCATATGTCTAGCCAAGCAGGACCAAGAATGTCTAAATGGCATGGTCGTTACTAAAAAGAATCTTAGTTCTGCGAAGCAGAAAACTGCAAAAGCTGCCAAGACGGACAGAATGCATGATAAGCAGCAACTACCAAGATGCTCCATAAAGGGTCCTCAACAAAGCCATTAAGCTTGAAATTGCAGCTCATTTGAATGAATTTTGAAGCATTGCCATTATTATCTCGTGCTTAAAATCCAAGATAGGCGACCCGGGCTAAAACCCTATGGCCATGGAATCTGCACGCATTCCTTAATTCCTACATCCATCTTTCTCAAACCCCCCATTGTAAATCAGCTTTCAAACGTCTTTGTCACGACCTACACTGAACACATAGGATGCTTTCTAGAAAGCTTACGAAACCATTCTTACCGTCAAATCGGCCCCAAATGACACCAAAGGCGCGAACGAAGCGGAAATTAAGAAATTCTGGATTGCATTGCACTTACCTAAAAAAAGAAAACGGAAACGAAAACATTAGCAACATCTTAATTTACCAATAATCACACAGCATTTGCATGGCTGCTTGCTTCAGTCAGCCAGATAAGCGAGCGAAGCCTGGATCTCTTCCAGTATATCTAAACAAACTGGAATTATTCCTTCATGGATTCCAAGTGAAATTGTATACTTTGGAGGGGACCTTAGGAGGCCACTAAAGCGTGAATCCTTGTACTTTTTAAAATATAGACTGCAGCAACTGCATTTTTTATGTCATTGCTGTACGTCCGTCCCAAACTTAACTTTGTTGAACTGTTTTGCTCATAACTAATTCAATTACAGATTAAATCTAACGCTACCCTTAAATAAATCTGTATATTTCGGAATACATGTTATCCCCAGAGGTGAAAAATTGAACTACCATGACTTTTCCCTAACTTTCCATAATTTTAACAAGTGTCACTGACGACCCTGACCAGTGAAAATACAAAAATACGACAAGCCAGTGTAGGCTAGTGTTGATGTTTTATTGCATATGTTAAATAAACAGAAGATTGAACACATTTTCATAAAGAAACAGCAAATTTATATTATTTTTTAATTGTTATAAATTTGTTCCTTATTTTTGATTTTTGTTTTAACCGATCTGAACATTCTATACAGATGGGGGAATCTATGTAAAATATTTCATTGACTTGTTGAATTTCCCTGACTTTTCCAAAGTAAATCAATTTTCCCTGAATTTTCCAGGTATTTTAGGTCTGGGCGAAGCCTGGTATAGTCCCGGCTCCAGTATAGAATATATTAAAAAGTGGCTTCTCCTAACAACTCGTAGACTGTCAGTGATTGCTTGGTGGTTAGATGCAAACAACAAAATGAAAAACAAAACTAAACAAAGAGGATACATGTAATTCTGAAATTCAGTACGGGTGTCATTCCTGTATACTAGGCAAGTAAAGTTCAAACACATGAACTGCAAAAATATTGTGTACGTTTGAAGCGGGGGCTGTACCGAAGTTTATCCAAATTCAGAATCAGCCCACTCAACTTCAATAACATATTTTGTTATTTTATCTTCGACAAGGTTACTACTAACTTAAAAAATGTCTGTACTTTCAAATAATCTTTAATATTCGTGTCATTTCCGGACAGCATCTTTCAAAACATTTACAGTCCATCCCTCGTAGGCATTTCAAGATTCATTCGAAAGGAATTTCACGAAAACAAACAATTTTAAATATGTAATGCTGTGAGTTAATATGGCAACGTATAAAACAAATTTAATAATCTATGCAAACATCCCTGTGCGCCTATAGCCAATTTATTTTTCCAAAAAAATGTTGACTTTTTCCCAGGTCACTGTCAAGCATAGTAACAGCGTGTCGACAAAGTTAATATTTAGGCAGAGTATTACCCAAAGTCACTGTCCAGCACAGTACAGAAGGTCCACAAAGTCAATATCTAGGCAGAGTATGGCCCAAAGTCACTGTCCAGCATAGTACAGAACAAAATCACTATCAAGCATAGTACAGAGTTTGCACACAGTCACTGTCTTGGAAGCGCTGGGACCAAAAAATGCCATCAATGCCTCGCCACTTCAACGATACCCCAGCACCTCTAATTCCGGTGATTAGAGTTACAGGCAACAATCGAAAGTGGGATTTTATGGTCGTTGCTAACGAGCATCTGGAGAAGGTATGCAAATGAGCCGCTTTGCAGGCGTCTTCATAACGATTTCGGGAGACTCAAGATCCAAGAATCCCTCACCACACCCCCGCTTTAGAGCGCATTAGGCGTACACGATTGGAAAACCACAACGAAATTGAAATGCAATCCAGGCAAGGCAGGTATGCGGGCCCTTAATTAAAGATGCCTCGGTACGAGTGCGCCATAATAATCAGCGTTTTAATTAAGCTGCTCATTTTATTTATCGTCTCCTCAAAACGACTGAAAATATATTTTGCACGACGATGTTCGTGCAAAATCCGACAAAATCTTAACCAGCAATATCATTAGGGCGCCCATCGTGGCGCGCAAATTTGCATAAATTTAACGAGACCTGGATGGATTTACAAGAGTGAACGCAATTGATTGCAATTTGCAACAGCCGAGCATTTGGCTCATTCGGCGAGATGCGAGTAACATCATTAATTCCAAGTGGGTGCCATAAATACGCTCGTGAAAAATGGCTTTAATTGAGCATAATTTGAAACCGCTCTGGATGAAGCATGGCCATGGATTTTTTAATCATCTCCTAGCTCACTCGCTATTTGGCAATAAATCGCCCAAGGGAAAGTTATCGTATATTAATGCCTGATTAATGGCTTGTAAATTGGCCCCATTGTTCACAGTTATTACATTTGTAAATCTGCAGCAAATAATAGTCTGATAACAGTAGTGCCAGCAGCCCGATACACATGGCGCTCAGTGAATGCAATAAAATGAGGCTGCACTTCGGAATATGCCCTGTTGCTCCCCTTTTTTAGCATAGACGCAATAAGAAAGTGGGCTTCCCCTAACAGCTCGTAGGCTGGCAGTGCCAGTTAAGGAGCAGGTTAGGACAGGTTAGAATAAACTAAAAACAAGATGGGTGTAAAGCATGATTCATACCAAAATTTGCAACTCAATTTCCCTGACTTTCCCTGACCAAATTTGATTAATTTCTTTGACGTATCAAATAAAAAATGTCACATCTAAGGAAAACTAACTTCGCCTACAACACTACAATTGACTATAGTTTTTGAATTTTTCT
>JAQGAF010002987.1:0-19585 GCA_034687865.1 Kryphioiulus occultus
AAAGGTGGCTTGGTGGGTGCTGATTTGACGTAGACTCGGTGGCGCAACGGTAGCGCGTCTGACTCCAGATCAGAAGGTTGCGTGTTCAAATCACGTCCGGGTCAGACTTTTTTTACCTAATTTTTTTACAGTATTTACAGCATGGGCTAGGGAGAGCATATGAAGCAGGCCTGTAATTAATGTATTGATAGACAAATTAGGAAGAAATTTTCTAGCAGAAATCATGAGCTAAGGATATTTTTAGTTTCTTAATGAAAAAATAAACTTGATATTTCACTGCTCAGCCACTAGTCAAGTTGTACCCTGACATTCACCCGCATTCCCATCAACCCTTAAAGCTTATCAAAACAAGTCAAGAGTTTTTTGCTTTAATGTACATGTACATTTACATGGATACTATGTACTGTATTTGTAATGGAAAGCATAACCACGTACAGGGTGCAATTGATTTATGACGGAAAAAATAATTTAGGAATTGCCGAAGAGAAGTTTTGAGAAGTTTAGATTCTTAAAAATCCGTGTTGCAACTTAATACTAGTACATGTACATGTATTTCAGTGGTCAGCTACTGGTCAAATTGTACCCTGGCAAATTCCCTATCATGGCTTTCGATCCTTTCAGCTTGCTAAAACATGCCAGGATTTTTTTGCATTATGGAATACCGTACAGTATACTGAACATGAATTGTACATGTAGTTGTGAAGGAACACACGTCTGCAATTAAACTATTCTTAGAAAAATAATGTAGAGATTAGGTGGTGTCAATCCTAAAATATAATTGTAATTCAAATTGACTAATTGGTGTGCGCATGTGCATATGGCTACCAAAACCTGAAAAACAGGTTTTGGTAGTCATTTGCGGATGAACACCCCAATTAGTCCATTTCAGTTATAATTATTTTATTAGGTCTGACACCCCCTAATGTCTAAGAAATTTTGAGACTACGGAAATTTTAAATTTCTTAAAAATCCGTCTAAGAGAAATTTTGAGGCTATGGTCCTATAGAAATTTTACAGTAAGTTTTTTTTTTAAATCCGTTTTGCAAGTTGATGCTGTATTTCAGTGGTCAGGTACCGGTCGAGTTGGGCACAATGACCTTCGACCCCTTCGCCTTATCAAAACATACCAGACATTTTTTTCCCTTTTGAAATTAATTGGCAAAATCGTCCATTCATTGTCGTGTTTTTCGTTATCGTAGGTTTCGTCTGGATCTGCGCTTTATTAATAATTGAAGACGTACATGTACACACGTACAGTAATTCTCCTTAAACCGTTGGAAATTGATTTTGTAACGGGATTTCCGCATTTCTGAGGCGTCTTTTCCGTTGCCCACTTCTGGTTTGCCATCGATTAGAAGTCCAATCCCTTAACGGTAAGTCAAGATTAGTTTCATGTTGCCCATTCATAGTTGCTGCCTCCAGGAGGGGTGTCACTGACAATGGCATTTGGATATATTGATTGCCAGCGTGTATTAATAGCGATGCTTTTCCCCCCACAACATTCATTTCTATTTTCTGCATCTTTTGCTTCGTTTCGTCATGTAGAGAGATCTCTGCCAAATCTTCTTCTTCTTCTTCTTCTTCTTCCTCTTCCTCTTCTTCTGATGCTGCCAACGTACCCCCCACCCCACTTTCTTTCACTTTTTCCCCTCTTCAGGACATTGACAGTGAGTAATTCTCAGATTGGGCGTTGAAGATGGGGCTTGGTGCCCTGGGGACTGTTGCCATCTTCAAATCTATAACTTTGTTGGCATGAGTGGAGTTACACTAGGTGTGGGTGATGATGTTGATGGGCTCTGCATAAATCTCTAGACTCTGTACGTGAGCAATGTCAATAGTATGTGCGCCATTCTATGGTTCTACGTGTATCCACATGTATACACGTCTAAGTCTTTGTAGTAATCTCCCATGTTGGGCAACCTTCGAGACATGGTTTCGAATGGTCAAGCTAGCCTTTGGAATGAGTCTCTTCACTCTTAGCACTAGAACACCACTCTGGGTTAAACTGTTTAGCCATTTTGTCCTATTTTCATATTTTTTTAAATGAAAAATGCAGCAGTGATTTCATTAAATCCTATGGTAGCAATAAGGATGGGGTTCAAGGTATTTTAAATCCATTCGTTAATTAAAAGCTTTCACAATTGTAGTGGAAATTCAGTTTCATATCTTATTAAGTACCATATAGTCAGCACCAATGTCATGGTGTTGGCTGTGGGGGATGTGTACCCTGACGACCAGTACCTCAAATAAACGGACTATTAAATCTGAATAGGGAAATTACAGCAAGATTAACGAAATAGTGCCCAACGAAACCGTACCAAGTTGGAGATACAAATTAGAATATAATTTCAACAAGATGGAATCTAATTTCAACAAAATAGAGGCATAGAGCTTAATCAAGGTAAAGCTCATGTGAAAAACACTGTTAACATGCCGAAATTAAACTTAACTTGCATAAAGTCAGCTTAAACCTAGTCATTCGTATTAAGTTGATCGGGGTTTATCGAATCAAGTTACTCAAAGCAAGTTAAAGTAAGAAAGAAAGGTTTACATTACGACTTCACAACTCAAATTCTTGCTAAAAACTAACTTTCAGACAGCATGCAAACGCGGTGAAATTAAGGGATTCCTTAAACCAACCGTCATCAGGTGTCACAGTAGTCGAGTATGGTAGTAACAGTCCAGAAAGAGTAAATATTGACAACGATTCTACATGTATGTAAACGTCGAAAACATCTCCTCATGCAGTGTTCCTCGAAGTATTTGTACACAAATGTGGGAATATCTTTTATGTGAAGTGATGGATGCCCAGCCGATAACATCCATGACGTCCTGCCCACGCATTGACTCGATCACCATGAAGTAAGACGTATCATATTCAGTCTTAACAGGCCCTGAGCATATTTTTAACAGTACAATAATTCTTTCTTGAGAAAATCGAGCTGTATCCTCGGATTTCGTTGGTTGAACTCGTGCCTAACTTAGGGGGTTTCCTGAAATACGCATTATACACACTTCTGGAGTCTGAAGTACGTAGCACCGTAGTGTTGTCAGTGTCCCTTCGCTATCTTCCAGCGACCTGAATAAGCGAATTTGTATTTGTTTCCTTCTTTCATCCAGCATTGAAATCCCTGTCGTCAAAAGCGTTGTCGTCGTGAGAAAACGCAGATATCGCGAATTTTGATCGTTTATCGCACCAGGGAAATTTCAATTGTACATCGGTGAAATGATGGGAAGGAAGCCGCAATTTCTATGCGCTGGCTGCCGGGATAACACATATAATGCACTGCTGTATACAATTTACAAAGGTATACTGTACATAAAAAAGAGATGGGGAACCACCAACGATACGCAAAAATGGATTAGTTTTGTAACGAATAAAACTGCTTCTGAAAATATTTGCCAAAGCCTACGTGTACGAGGTGGAATGGATACTTGTCGGGTCTACATGAACGTCATAACCGTGAACCAAACTTATTGGCTCCGTGGGTAATAGTGTCAAAAGTAGGCCAACACGTGAATTTTTCATGCCCAAATTGTAATTTTAAAATTCCAGCAACACGCAGCTGGAATTTGAATAAAGCTTTCGTGAATATTAATCTCGTTGCATTCGCCATGAAATGCAAACATAAAACGCTTTGATTTCTTCCTATATATACTGTACCAACCGATTTCTTGGAAAAAATGGATTTCTAGGACTACTACAGAGTGATCATAGTCCTACCCTCAGAACAAAAACGAGCTTCTTAAAAATTTAGTTACAAGAACCAAATTTTGGAAATGTAGCAAAAATCTGTTTTATTTCGTGTTTTTAGTTTCTGGTGATTACAGCACCGCCTACTGTCACTCCCTGTGAACCAAACACCTGCATAATAAACATGTACTGTACTGTAAAAATTTCCTTGTAACTTAAGTTAAAAAATGTTAATTAAGGTAGGACTTTATGATCACCCTGTATAAGATATATTTTAGCTGCAATGGATAAATAAGTGGTTTTTGGTAATGAAGGAAAAGGTTTGGGAAGCCCTGATCTAAGTTATACTTTTCATGATTGGGATGTTTGAGAGCAAATGTTGCTGCATTTAACTTTAGCCAGTTGTGATAACCAGATAAGCAATCTGATTGCCAATAAACGAAATGCAAAAATGCAAAAAAAAAGACTATGTGTCTTTATGCAAAAAATAAAATAATATAAATAATGGAAAATATATTGAAGATTTGCAACATCTTCATATTGGATTTCATAAATAGCACTATGAATAGCCCACATAAAAAACCCAGAAAGTTAGCATAAAAAATCGAACGGTGTTGCCTTATGCAAAAACTTAAATAATATAAATAATGGAAAATAAATTGAAGATATTTTTGCAAAATTGAATATAAATAAATGCCAATTTCAAAATTTAATATAATTTCAAATAGTTACGAAACATCTGCGAGCACGAAATTAGGAAAACGTTTGCAGGATAATCAAATTCTGCTTGAAGTGTTCAAATTCGCATTATTTATATTATGTGCAATAGTGTCCACGCTCAGGTGTCTAATGTGCGAAGTTCGATTTTCCGAAAATCTCCTTCAAAATTTGCATTTAATGAAATCCAAGAAAGTGCTTCGATCAGCAATTTCTCCTCGTTATAAAAAAAGTGGCAAATTTCCAAATTCTATTTGGCAATACTAACGGAGTACGTATGATTTGTTTCAATAGTCTCTCTACTGTACAACTAGCCAGTGGCCGAACTGAACTTTTTATTCGACATTGCCAATAATGCATTGCCCTAGGCGATTATTTTATTATGGCAAGGGACTTGTTTGCCAATATAGTTATACAGATAACGATATTTGTTCTTCTCAGTGTTGTACAGTAAGACACGTTGAGAATATTACCAGTATCCATAAAATTGTTTCTATGTTCATTGACATTTGGAAGCACTAATTGCGAGTCCACTGAATGGCTAACTCTTCTACGAATGGTTTGTTTATAGCGCTAAATGGCCGCCCCAGCATTTATGACGTGAAAGAGTTTTAAACTGTTTTACTGTCAATACAGGAAACGGCGTTTTTATAGGATTGCGGATGGGAAAAAGTATAAATTGAAGCAAATAAATGATTTTAAGTAAGCCAAAAGCTTTTGTGCGCTGGGAAATTGGGTTGGAAAGTGAACGTTGCAGTGAAGGGTTTCCCATCCTGTCGTTACAATTCATTTTGATGGCTTCTCTTTCGTTGGCAACTTGGCTCATAAAACTGGTAAAAGTTTTCATTTTTCTGGTTAATGCTCTCCGTAAACGATTAGGAGTTAGGCCGAGCCACTTCCATTGTCATTTTATGTTTTAGGCCTGGTAATGCTGGCACCAGCCAAAACAATTTATTTGCAGCCAGAGTGGATGTAGCTTACTCATCCAAAAGCTGAAATAACGTTAGCGGCCGATGAAAACCACTTTTGATATATAAAATCGCTAATTCGATAGCGAATGTCCATTCGAGTGGATAACGAAATTGACGAAAAACGGTTCACTGGAAATCGGGATCAGATTTTCCCTTATAGACCTGGAAAGTTCCTACAGTAGTAGTAAGAATTTCTTCATTCTGAAGACTCGTTTATCTCATTACACCTTGAACCACAGGTTACACTAGTTGTAAATAATATGGTAAAATATTCGATCAAGCGTTAATTTTTATGCATATGTTAGTTTAAAAAATAGTTAATATGAAAACATTTGAAATGAATATTCTAATTGGATTTAATTAACTCTATTTAGGTCTTACTTGTTTTGTAAATAAACTTTATGCTGAAACATCATACCATATCAGGGGTTGTTTGCTATACCGTACAATGTTTTTTTTCTCATAAAATTAACATTTGTTTAAAGTAGTAAACCTGAAAACATGTTGTTGGAATTTTAGGGGAATGTAAACTGTTCATACTTGAAGTCTCGAGTTGCGTTTGAAATAAACTCTTATTCCGTCTTACGGATTTCGTAAATAAACTTTAATTTTTTGAGTAATTGTGAACTCCAAAAAGAAATGCTGATACATAATACCATGTCATAATACAATGCAAACCTCGAATTGTGCAGATTTTGTACAGGGTTCAGGCTCATTACAAACGTTCAAAGATAGTTTTGTGTGGTTTGCGTTTTCCCTGAATAGTTTTTAAAAATTATCCCAACAATTTTAAACAAACTTGTGTTGCATTTAAACTCGGAAATAATTTTTTCTCTTACAAAATGCATGTAGCGAAATCGACTGAGCATACAAAATAACGTTAAATGATAGATTTTTATACTCATTTTAAATAATATTTGAAAATGTGAACCGTGCTGATAGGTTCTGGTTTAGCCTAATTAGAAATGATCAAATTTTAAAAAATGTATATGTTTTATTCAATGCATAACTTATTGCGTTATTTTAATTTTTTTATTGTTTTCACCAGTTTTTAAACAAATTCTTATTTAACACATTTCAACTCCGAATTTGATCATCTTTTATAAAACATGAATTGCAACAAAAATAACCGAATCGATTGAACATGCATGCAAAAATAATACTGTGTAGTACGATAAGTTTGGTTCAATTCATATTTTATTTACATGATGTAGCCTTATCGAGTTTTTCCTTTAATTATTTTCTTAATTTTTCCGTCCAATTTGAAACCAATTTGCTACTTTTCTTTAGTTACAATTTCATCTATATAAAAATTTGAATTGAAGCTAAATTACCAAATCAATTGAACTTGGGAAAATTTGTACAGTATGTCATGAAAATAATGAAAAATATCAAATACGTATACAGGTTACGTTTGGTCAATTCATAATTTACATGGTGTAACATTGTTAATGACGTTTTTTAAATTTAAAAAAAAAAATTCGCACCTTTTTTAAACAAGTTTGATGCATTTTAACTTTGAATTTCACCTGGTTTAAAATATGAATTGAAACAAAATATCGAAATCGATTGAACGTGGAAAGATAATACTGTTATGAAAAAACCATCATTGATGCGTCATGCAGATAACTCAGTAATTCAAAACCCCCTTTGGAAACTTAAACATTGGAGGTTTTATCTTTCCCTTAAATAAAACAACGAGAGATGTGTGATTTGTTTTATTCGTGATTTGCATATAAGGGAAGGGCGCGTGTATAATTAAACATTTGTGACACCTCGCATCCTATTAACATTGCGGTAATAAAAATGAATGCGTCGTGAAAGTATATATGGGTCTCGATTTATGGCAGGCTGGGCTTCTGATTTGCATGAACATTTGAATAGCGCAGCACACTCTGATGATGATGCATTGGTCGTCATACATTACGTGTATATAGGGGGAAACAAAATGGTTGCGTGAAACAACTTACTATCCTACTATACTGTCTGCTGCTATTCTGTTAATGTTCAGACGCATAAATTAAGTATAATGGCAGTTGCGCATCGGAATATCTCCTACTGTACGTGTAGATTCCCAGCATGCAACGCTATATGCAAACAACAGGGTGACTAGCCGTCTGGAAAACCTCAAAATGTCAGGGAAAGTTGCCTCATGTCTGGAAATAGTTTTGAATTACTCATTTGTTCATGTTTGTATGACGAGTTTTATTTGCTTTGGATACATTACAATTTTGAAAGGAACAAATTCTGTATGCAAATAGATTGATGACTCCATGAATTTTAAAAGAGGAAGGAAAAACACTAAGTCTTTACCCGCTTTGATTTGAAATTGGTATTAGTTCCATAAAAAAGCTTGATTAAAAATAAAATTGTCTGGAAAACCTGGAAATGTCAGGGAAACCGGGTTCAAGCTTTAACCAGTCACCTTGAAACAAGGACATACACTGTATTAGAATGTACAGTGCGTGTCGGAAGCAATTAGACAATTTAAATTTAACGTTGTGTTAACACGGTGGGAAATTAGTGCTCTGAGAGTTCTAGGACATTACTTTTTTGAAAAAATGCTACAGAGCAGTAAAGTCTGATTAGGATAGGGAAGAGTTAATTAGACGATTTGCGATGTATAATTGAACATTAAGTTGATTGTACGGATTGTTTAATGACAATTAGTATATCGTGAGCATTTCAAGCGTTTCTTTTAACATAAAAAATCGTATAATTCTGCCCTGTAGTATGATCTGACGTTACTGTAACTAATTTATTAGTACATAATTCCCTCGGACAAGGGAAGCCTAGAAAGTCAACAATAGTCAGGGAAATTGGGAATGCCTGGAAAAGTGAGACTCGGTGGGAAATGGATTTACATGTACATTGAAAAAGGCAGGGAAATTCCGCTAATTATTTCATTTCGCATAGCTAGTGATTGGTTAACGCAAAAATGAAGAGATGTCGAGCAATTTTGATCAAGCAATAAATAAGAAAGTTGTAAATTTTAAAAATCATCATCTAAATTGACTGTTTCTGTATGAAAATTTGTGTATTCATCTCTGGACTATGTATAATATGCAATAAATATAAGCTTAGTATTCCTTACATAGGCATTGGTTATTGGTTAACACAACAGCAAAGAGATGGATAGCAATTTTGTGAAAGAAATGAATAATAAAATCGTCAATTTTGAAGACGTTCATCTATATTTATATTTAGCTTTGAAAATTTCTGTTCTATATATGTCCTGTGTTGAATAGTAATAATTAAATATGGCATACATTGGCCTAAGGCATATATTTGTGAATTTTTAGTGGTCAGGGAAACTGTTTTAAAACCTGGAAATTTCAGGGAAAAGTTGGAAGTTTAAAATGTCATTTAAGGAATAGAATGTTTAAAAGAGTGGAACCTAGAACTCCTATTACACCAACTTCAAACCATGAAACAAATGCACTTAACCCACTAGATTTAAATCAACCTATTATTTCTGAAACACCCAGTACTTGCATACACTCGTATACACACTGTAGAACCCATGTGGTAAATTGAAGAGAATTACTTTAAAATTTAAAATATAATAACATTTTATGAAGTACTACGACTGTGTCAACATTGATTTTTGTTTAGTTTATGGCGTCACAACTACATTGATGATAGCACGATATAAGAGACATTTACATCGAAATTTGCTTGTTTTGTTTCCTGTCTATTCAGTGTGAAGCTAGCGTTATTATGGCGCAATAAAGTATTTCGTAAAAGGTACAAGATTATATCATTTTTGCAAATGGAATTGCAGCAGTCCTATTTAAGGGGATGGGGATAAAAAAGATAAGTTGGATGGCGCCAGCTCAATTTGGCTTAAAAAGCCAGCGTTTGTCAGTGTGATTGCCAAGTTTCCAACCTCCAGAGTGTTTTTTTTAATAATATTTGGATCATTGGATGATGATGGTAGCCGTTGAACCCGGGGCTTTGAATATGAGCGAGGGAGGTTTTTCCTTAGTTGGCTTTTACAAAAAAGTCAAAAAAAAGACAAGACGAGTTTTTTGTTTGTGGTCCATTGCTGACTCTGCCATTGTCCACATTTTATCGATTCGTGAGACTCTTTAGAAAGATGAATTCCGGTTTCTGAAATGCACACATCCATACACAGACACGTTACAGTCGAAGGCACTGCTTTCCTGAAGAGGACATGCAGTTGTTGGGGCCTCTTGCCAATTTCCCCCCGTCAATGGAAAAAACTTGTCTTTTTTGGTGGTGCCTGTCCATGGATGCCCTTTGGACCCCCTTCTTGCTTCCTTGAGTCCTTGACATGAGCGTGCGTCTAGCTTTTATGCTTGTATTCGTCTGGTTTTACTCTGGTAAGTTTCTGGAATGGATTAGTTATTTGCTATAAATCGACGCGATGATGCTTAGGTGCCGTGGGAATTTCTGGGAAAAATCACATCGAGCTTGACAATCAATTGAAAAGTGTATGTACTGCGTCTAATGCATTCATTATTAGGGGATGTTCGAATATTGTCATCACGTTTCATCATTCCCACCCCTCACCCATGACATTTTAGCCCATAGTTTTATCACATTGAATAATAGCCCATGAAGCGAAAGTTATGGTAAACACGTCATAACCGAAGTTTTTTTCTGCAAAATTGGACCACAAATGATGCGTTTAACCCAATCTTTCATAAAACAGCAGTGATGACCTCATCATTTGTCAACATTTGGAGGACGCTCGGGTATTATGCCATCAAAGCTGTTTTATAAAACGTTGGGTTCAAATTCATTATTTTTGACGCAATTTTGCACATTTCGCCTATGACGTTTTTTATTTCATTGTTACTTTTATGGCCTTGAAATTCATCACTTCTGATCTAATTGTTATAAAAAAGTTCACTAACACAGAAAATTGCTTGTTCAAAGATTGCCATCTTTTATAGGGGGAGGGTCTGCGACTGCTGTCAAATGCTGCAAATGCTGACATGGGAGTGAGGTTAAAATCGCAATGATGACACAATACTTGAACATCCCTTGGCTGATGGCGTAATATTTGAACGTCACCTTGATTGGCCCCTAAGATTATGGCATAATACTTGAACGTCCCTGGTTGACCCCCCAACAAGATGATGACATAATACTACGTTGGACTCAAGCAAACTTTTCACGTCTTCAGATCAGAGTTCGCTACCAAAGGACTGTCCCAACTTATTACACTTATTTCAGTAGCGTCCTGAAAATTTTCAAATATGTTTTCATGTCGTCTGTTTCATATACGCGTCTAACGGAATGCATCTGCAGTGGTGATATTATTGCGGGGCGAGATGAGTTGGAAAGCTGCCTAATTGCTTAATTTTCCAAATTAGATTTGTTACGTGTTCAGCAGCTCCTCGTAAGGAAGTGTCTTCTTCTCCTACTTCTTCTTCTCCTCGTCTTAATTCGCTATTTAACACCGTTATTGGTCATATTGTGAAGCTCGGCGTTTTTACGTTCACAGTCTCATCTCCTTCTGTTTCTTGTTTGCCTTTTTCTTCGTCGTCTCCTTCAACATTTTGCGTCAAGATCTTTATGTACCGGGGCTTTTATCGCCGCCCAACAATCTTTAATAGAGCCAGCAGATGCGACACGCACATAGGAACCAAAGCGGCAAAAAGCAAAAAAAAAAATGGGGAAAACGGATTTTTGAGATTGTGAATTTTAGGTCTTCACGCTTGGCCTCTCAGCCAAAGTGACTTCCGTTAAGCCAAGGCCCCTGTAGAAGAAGAAGAATCCTCCTCGCCTAGTTCTTCTTCTTCTTCTTTTTCTTCTTCCCATCTCTCTTCAGATGATGATCAGAATTTGAAGCGATTTTTACTCTCACTCCGAGACGTTGCTGCTACTCGTCTTTTTACTGTCTAAGAATACAATAAGATTGCGCATCAGTTGACGAATCAGCTTTAGTGCACAAAGGCGTACATCTCCCACCCATTGAAATCCCGCCAAAGAGCTATTAAAAGTTGGACGAATAAGTTAGTTGCCTCCTTAACAGGATGCGAATCTTGGTGGCGGTAATGAGATCGAGAGTTCGTGCCCCAGAGTCCCTAGCACCCTGGGTGGCTTGTATCGGATAAACGAGTTTTGGGCTGCGGTCTCAAACACGAGTTCAACAGACGAACTAACAGGTTTTTGCCCCAAACACACTCTTAAATGGTGGGTGGTAAGATTGATTCCTCACTTCCGACAAATCTAGGGGTTTTACCCACATTTCGCTATATGACTCAGAAATTTAAAAAAACTGTTAAGAACAATGACGTCGTTTTGATATGACGTCACCATTATCTCGTTTTACATTGCAGTAACAATAATAATTATGCTGTACTGTTAATTATGCACTGCTGCTGCCCGATTAAACAGAGGACTTTTCCTAAAAGCTCGTATGCTGGTAGTGATTGCCTTTCTAAGGATTGTCCACACCTAGAAAACGCTTCCTTGAAATATGGTTTCTGGAAACATGTAAACAAGGCTTTAGGATTAGAATTAACACAAAAAAACACAAATACAAAAAAGAAGCGAAAAAAGCCAACAAAGTAAAAAATATACATGTAAATTGTGACAGCTAAGACAGGTGGCATTCAACTCTATTCGATGAATAATTACTTGCTGAAATAAATGTTGGATGTTCTTTACATTCTGTCCTGCTCCAAATGTGTCAAAAATATTTATTTTGATAGTTGAGCTCAACGAGTAGAGATAAAATGCACTTGAAAGAGTTTTGCTTACATTTGAAACATGTTTTGTAATGTAAGAGGGCGTAATGTAAAGTACCATAATGTATATCTAATTTTTATTTCAGGCAATTTCATATTTTTGCTTAGTGCATAGAGTTCTGCTCAGATTCTAAACGCATATATATTTTGTGCACATGTGCCGTAAATTAGACTGCATATCTCACTTAACATGATCCCTGGGTACAGTTAAAAAACTGCAAATGAATAACAACAATCAGACACTTGCAAAATAATCAGTACGTATTGTCAAGTTGATGTGGCAACAAATTACTTCTTAGCAAACATACATTAAGTCCATTCAGCTATGTCAGTTTCTTAGGAGTTACTGTTTGAAGTGTTTCTTAAAGTTTCCTATGTCGTTGTCAACAACTCCTCGTGCATTTTGCTAAATAATATTTCTATTATGAAATTTCTTAATTTCTTAATTCCCATAATCATTTCTTGCAAGAGGAACGATTTATGAGCGGGTTTACTTGATTTTAAAATGCATTTATATTTAGTGTTTAATTTAGTACTATATTCAAATGTGCTTATTCTATGCTGATATTATTTTAACTAATCGGACCAATTAGTTAAAAATATCAATTAGTTAAAAAATATCAATTAGTTAAAAAATATCAATTAGTTAAAAAATATCAGTGAAATATATCAGTGAAAAATATTAATTACAAAATAGAATGTCTATACAAAAAGTCATCATTTTAGCATTTTCCGAAGTTCTTCGTATGATTTAACCAGTTAAGGGCTCGAAGATGACAATAAAGCTAACGGCACATTAAAAAAAATCACGTGTAAGCCTAAATATTTTTTGCGAAATTTAATTTCCGGGAAAATCCGGCACACTGCAGTTTAAACCCCAATAAAGCTCGATCTTTTTATATAAATAAAGCGTTAGTGCGAGATTGCATTTTGCTGGTATTTTTTTTCCGCGAAAAAAGAATTATTTCGATGCCCATTTAATGGTCGTTTTTGTGTAGCTTTTCTTCTTTACATTTAGGTTGGGCCCTTGCATTCTCGGTATTAATATCTTCCCCGTGTATAATAAAGACGAGAGATTTTATCAGTCACTGATAAAACATATTTTCTTCCAAGCAGTTGTTCGAGGCGCAGCATTTTATCATTTCACTTATCTGGTTTTTTGCGTGTTCTGATCTAGCATGAAACGAATGAGCCCCAAACAGAAAAAAATGTTTAGGACTCGTGTTTTTCGAGTCCATGTACGGACCCAGAGACAGACCCTCTTATCTGGTTTGGTTTTTCTCGCTCGATAGACGCTCTGGAAATGCTATTAGCGATGGTTGGTGAGATAGAAAGCGAAATTTCTCTTAATTCAGAAAAAGGAGAAGAATGCCCTAGATGCGATTGCAACCCGACGCAATTTATAATCGTCACCATTTGATCCTCTTTAAGATAGATAAATTGAGATATTTATACGCCCCATATCTGGCATTATACGAATCGATGGCACCGGCAGACATTCAATGAGAACGCCGCAGTTTATCACACATATTAAATGGCATAAATATACTTCATGTTTCTCCGCGCTATTAATAAAATATGCCCCTTTCTCTCTCACAGCGTTTTTATAAGTTTATAAGCGAAATGGTGACTAAGAGACTGATTTACAGAGCCTTACCTGCACTTATAAAGGCCCCCAAAAGTCAAAAATGAAAACAAGGTGAAATGTAAGTTAAAGTGCCAGTTTAAATTTACAAAAAAACTTGAGTTCCACCGTTTTCCTAAATTTGGTCATCGTAAGTCTAAGTTATTACAAATTAATTAGAACTACGAGGGTTTGACTTTCTGATCACCCTATATTTCGAACTGAATTCTCTATAGTTGAATCGCTCGATTTTTCACAATAATCATTCAACTTGACTTTTGACAATTTTAGTAGTCAGAAGCCATCAAGTGTCCACAATTGATAGCAACAAAAAGGCATGCTGTATTTCAATTTTTCGTTAACTGTTTCATATGCTGTTGAATGATTGAATTCAATACAGATTTCCACACAAGAAAATCACCTAGGTTGTTCGTAGTATGTTAAGTTTTTTACGTTATTTTTTGTAATGATAGTAAGACTTTAGTCTCCCTGTATAAATACATATTTTCCCACTCATGATATAGACAGTAGTCATTTAACAAATATATGAAAATTGTAAATTCAGCTTTAAAAAGCCAACTTAGCATGCATCACAAATTCCATATTCTATATTGTTGTCAAAACCGGGGAAACGCATGAACTAGCGCACTCTCTTATCAAAGTGCATAATTGAGTGCAACGACATGAACGAATTCTTAAAAATTCTAAATTTAAAAAGTATGAGTTGGCATAATTTTTGAAGCAAAAGATGCATTATTAAAATTCATATAGCCATCAAGAAGTTGGATGGTTTGAATAAATCATAGCTTTAAGCTTGGATTTCGATAAACGAAATCAAAAATAAAATAAAAACAACTAGATAACGATGATTTTTCAATGTGATTTTTGCTATTGTGAGCGCTCATTGACAACAATGGGCACAATGCATACACCACGTGTCAGATTTTACATAATTCCAAATTTAGTGCTAAAGTACAAATTTCGTAGAAGCCTAGACTGCATTGAGAACTGGGAAAACTTTGATAGAGTTTATTTGCACTTTAGCTTTGAGCCGCCATAAATTGACTTTTGCGTCTGAAAAAGCTCAACATTAAAGCGAGCCTTAAGCGCTGACCTGTGGTCACTGTGGTTACTGAGGCATGTGAAAATGACATAACGTTAGTCATCTACACCGTGGTCATTTCGATCGTGTCCACTATGCGCACTGGTTAATATGAAACTCTTCCATTTGAGATGAAATAAGGCCTGTCGTGATTGTCCATGATGCCGGAAATCCATTATTTGGATCTTATTACTATCATTTATATAACGGTGGACCTAATCGATGACCAATAGCAGCTTATTTTTCATTGGACGAAAGTATGGAATCAGCATTGATTTAATGCATCTATTCGCGTAGAAGAATTAAAAGTTAAACTTTAATTGACGTAAGCTAGGTTAAAATGTGCTTTGTTTCACTAATTGGAACTGTTTCACATGTTGTTAAACGTTCTAAATAACCACTGACATAAAAACCACATGCATGAATTAAAAAGTGAGTTTTCAACGCATATGTACAAAACTAAGAAATGCTGGAAATAAGGATAAACTTTGGTATACCGGTAGTCCCTGCTCCGACATTTTGTCCGCATTTGGAGCAGGGACTGCCCTAATGTTTATCCTTAATTCCAGCGAGAAGGCTTTTAAAATACAAGTTCTTTAGTATATTTTTATATTCTAAGAACATGAAAATAAATTATTCAACTCTAAAAAATATTTCAACTGTACCTGTATATTATGTAAAATTCAGAGCACATGGAGTAATCCAATGTGAATTTAAAAGTTTACCAATTTTAAAAAAATATACTAAAGAAGTTACAATATTTTGAAAGCGTTGTTGGAATTATACGGGACATAAGGATGAACTTTGATATAGTCCCTGCTACAAATGTGCACAAAATGTTTACCTTTCAACTCTACTTGTATATTATATAAGAATAACGCCTCTCCCTGCAATCGAATTTTACCGTTTTTTATTATTTTTGTTTAACATTACCTAAACTAACCTAACAATATAGAGAAATTTCTGATTTGGCTGCCCCCAACCGCCAGGCAATCACTACCAGCCTATGAGCCGTTCGGAGAAGCCCACGTTCTTAAGGTGTCCATGCTGGAGCAGGGACAATACCGAAGTATAATTCGAAAATAACTTCACGTTCGGGGGACAGTTCTGTTCACGAATAGCAGTTGATTTAAAATTTTAATTTTACAAAACTAAACGACCAAATGGTAAAGCGCTGAAAGCAATTCTGGTATGTTTTTCTGCATTTAAATTACAAATGTTTGAAACTTTTTAAAAAGTTCGTAAATTTACCAAAAAGATACCCTACGGATATTTTCACTAAACCGAATGGGAGCCAGCGATTAGATCCATGTGTCATTTGCAAGCCTGTTTTCGTGGAGCTGGACTATGAGGTCTTAGGCTTTTACCCCAGTTATATCCCGCGCAATCTAATCGGACAAATTTCTGTCGATTTAGTACGTGGTCTCCTCTCTATTGTTTCAGCGAATGCTCAGCCTTCCGTTTCATTTGCCATATTTCCTACGCTATGGATTCAGTTTCTCCATCTGAAAGCATATTAGGGTAATAAAATAGGCTCAGTTCAAATGGAAACTGGAGCTCATAATCCAGGCGGTCTTCATTGGAAATTTTGGACCCCATATTGCCAAAGACCGCTCTGGTGAAGCAGATGGATTTGCTGCGGGTCAATCACGCACGTTTAATTTAATCGTGAATCATTTTCTAACAATCAACTCGAGCAAATGAAAATTATGGGTTCTCCCTTTCCATTGCATAGAACCAATTTCTATGAAATATTCGCAATTTTTCCATATTTATGAGGATGGCCATAAATGGTTTCTCCGGTTATAGACAGTCTGCATCTTATTTTTCGAATACAGTAGAACCTCTTTAAGTTGACCACCCAAGGGACTGTCGCAAACTGGTCAACATACAGTAAGGCGGTGGTCAAGATATGGAACGAGGCTTGTACTGATACAATTTTAATTCCGCGAACTGCATGTACTTGCATTTCACAGTAATCATTCATCATTCATTCATGAATGATCTTATTGAAATGTTCATAATACAGTGCCAGTATTGCTAGTGTGCTGCGGACAGTAGGGGTATCGAAGGGGTACAAAATGAACTCTTTTACCTCTATAGAGACAGTTACTGTACAGGAGTGTACAGTATAAGTTTTGCATGTAGCCAGTAAATTTAATCATCCATGACTTTACTTGTTGAGACCATGCTGGCCATGCCTGTCATAGTCAAAGTGGTCAAGGTACAACATACACTATGCAAAGGGAGGTGGTGGTCAACGCGTAGATGTCACCGTCCATTGAGCTGATGCGGTGACCTTCCGATTAAATTGATGTTTTTAATGAGGGAAAAAATTTTACGCCTTGTACAGCAAAAAAACGTCCAACTTACTCTACTGGTCAATATTAGAGTAACTTCAAATATAATTTTTACATATAATACATGTCTGGTTAACTTTGTCTCGCTGTGCCACTTTTATTTACATATACATGTATACAGTTTCAAAATTTTCGATGTTTATTCAGAAAAATCAAAAATTGTTATAAGGTATCAAGGTTGTTCTGAATTTACATTTGATTACATTGCTACTCGTCATATGTCGTAATTGACTTAGGCTACTGTATTTATGTGTAGTCAGGATTCTATATCGAGTTACATGTACATAATCCACATAACAGTAAGTATGCTCGTATCTATAAGCACCAATTTTTTTCCTAAGCATTTTGTTATAAAATTGACCAGTTCTAGCTATCTATCAACATCACATGACCAGCATTTAACTAGGGACCGAGTTCTATAAAAAATTGAAAATCAAATTCAAAAATTCAAAAAATCGAAAAAACCAAGACATTAAAAATTCGCTAGCAAAAATGTTACGACCAAAACCTGGCTATAAGTCTCGAGTTGGGAGGGAGGTTGGCAAATATTTGCGTTTTCAATTCATATGCTTCGGACCGTGCACTATCAGATATACAATTAAAAAGGGATTTTCGGATTCAGAAGCTGCGCACATATCCACCAGGTCTTGTATCGAAAACATCTTATGGTACAGCCCTCTTACCTCTGTAATCCGCTCACATTTGAAAATGAATTTCTCTCATAAATATACATTATGTTGGTTTACGACGTATTGGTGTATTGCGAGTTGTACAGTCAAACGGATGTGGCCCACTTTCTTCAGTCTAAATCTGGGATGCTTGGTTATCGGTCTCATGTGAATAAGAAATACATAATTCAGGCTCATACTTAATGTTATTTCTTCTGCTTAAATAATGGGAGCATATTGTCTCCTGTATAACTTAGCATTAAATCATATTACATCGTAATAACACAATTTCTACATAGATATCAAATTGCTTTGATAGTCCATGTTATACAAATCACTTTCTCATTCCAACATATATGTCATTCATGGTCAAATTATCAATACACCATCTGGAAATATTTTCTTAATCATTCTGAAAATATGTATAGTTTTGTATTTAATCATATTTCATTGTACTAGCGCATGGATAACAAACTGCCTTGATACTCCTTGTTTTGAAAGCATTTTCTCATACCTATACGTGTACAGTACAGGTATGTCATTCATGGTCAAATTATTAATACATGCATTTGCAATTATTATATTCTTAATCATAATTATGAAAATATTAATAGTTTAGTGTTTATGCTCGCGCATGGATATCAAATTGCCTTGGTACTTCATGTTTTAAAATCACTTTCACATGCCTACGTCATTCATGGTCTTATTATCAATACATGCATCTGCAGTTTGCAAGTTTTCGTTTTAAATCCTAAAAATATATCAGTTTGATTCATAAATTAGACTATGAACGAAGGATATGGGCTAATAAATCAAGGGCTAACTTATAATCATATTACACCAAGTTATCCATTAAAAATAGTGTGTCAGGATTTTGTAGGCCATTTCCTCAATTCTCCTTTAAACAGCCTATAACTGACCTGTTAATATCATTTTATGCTTCATGATTTTTTCTTTGCTTATTACTTACCGTGCGAGCTGGGTCGTAATTTCGGAACCAATCATTTCTGCCACTGACTGTTTTTCGTTGAGGTAATAACTGCGTACATCTACTTTCAGCAGTTTCAGGTACTTGTTGGCAACAGCAGGCTCTGACTATCATTAATTTGAGATGAAATTCACGAGCATAAATAGGTCACTTATAAAGCGAAGAACGGTAATGTTTATCTCAATACAATTTCAGCTTAATCGCTAAAACGAGTATGTGTATTAAATTGTAGAGGTATATCAGAAACGAGTAAAAGTTAAAGAATTAGAAATATGGAACAGCCTAACAACGTAAAATGCATATATTAGTTTTAACATTAACTTTCTACAGTACATGTACATGTATGTCCAACTTTGCTAATTACAACTTTCCAAAATGGCTATTTAACTTGGCTTAATGTATAGGAAATTTTAAGTAAGCTTATATGTAAACGTGGTCATGAATATTAAGAAATGGGGTGTCCCAAATTTCAGAGAAATTAATCGCCTTCCAAAAAATGCAAGATGCTATGATTTGTTGGACTAAAGCTGGGATTTTTTGTAACAGAGCTGGGTTTACACCCAGCTCTGTGTATGTAACAAAGTTATACAACTCGTCTTTCGATCTTTACCAAACACTTGATGGATAACGTATAACCTGCTATATAACGAGAAACGGGGTGTTGTTTCCATTACGGACACCTCATGAAAGGGCATTAATATTATGAATAGTATCATAAATAAGGTTTCATATTAAA